>PVHX01008380.1:65515-83918 GCA_004024805.1 Geosciurus inauris | reverse complement strand
GACCCAGCTATCCCACTCCTTGGCCTATACCCTAAAGACTTAAAAACAGCACACTACAGTAAAGCAGCCACTTCAATGTTTATAGCAGCACAATTCACAATTGCAAAACTGTGGAAGCAACCCAGATGTCCTTCAATAGATGAATGGATAAAGAAACTGTGGTACATATACACAATGGAATATTATTCAGCTATAAAAGAGAATAAAATTATGGCATTTGCAGGCAAATGGATAGAACTGGAAAGCATTATGCTAAGTGAAGTAAGCCAATCCCCAAAAACCAAATGCCAAATGGTCTCTCTGATTAGTGGATGCTGATGAATAAGGGAGGTGGGAATGGGAAACATTAGAGAAATACTGGACGCGACATGGGGGAGGCGTGGGGCAGGAAAGGGGAATGGGTATAGTATAGATAGTTGATAAAAAATATATATAAATATATATATATATATATATATACTGTTCATTGAAAGTGCATATAAAGATGTTTAATATGAAGAATGTAATCTGCTTATAATTTTGTGCAAAGTTAGAAAAATTATGATTGTAACAAATTTTTTTCTATTTGCCGCAACAAATATTTTCAGTGAATAGTGTGTACAGCTTCTGAAAATTTGTTTTTTTCTGTTATGTATTAAAATTCAACTTTTGAGAAAAATAAAAAATAAAAATTAAAAATTGAAAAAAATCACACTTGGATGTGTTTGGTATGGGTAAAATGCAGAAACTGTACTATCTCCATGGTTTTTAATTATGGGTACTTGTCAAAATTACCTTATACCTTCTCCAAATACAGATGCCATGGCTTATATGCAGAGATTTTTACCTTGACAAATTTAGTGAAGGTATAGATAAGTATACATTTAGAAAAAGCTTCCAGGTATTTCTTGAGATTTACTCCTAGTTAAAACTCCTAGATATGGTTATTTCCAATATAAGGACACAGTAAAATAATCCAAAATTTAGAAATGAAGTTATCTTCCATGTGGCTACTGAACACTTGAAGTGTAGCTAGTCTAAACTGAGATGTGCTATAAATGTACAATACATACCAGATTTCAAATGAAAAAAGACAGTGAAGTATCTCAATCTTTTAAATATTGAATATATGTTTTGAATGCAATGGGTTAAATCAAAATATTAAAATTAATTTTACCTGGATTTTTAAAACTATTTAAATGTGACTACTAGGAAATTTAAAATTACATGTGATGTGCATTATTTTTCTGTTGGATAGTACTGGAATAGGATTTTTAAAAATCATCTCCTATAAAATCTATTTATTGTTAACATTTTAATTTTTGTTGAAGAATCAAAGAAGATCGAACTAATACAGCAAATGTAAAGGAAAAATAAAGTGATTTTCTGTTTTCAAAAAAAAAAAGAAAAAGAATAAAAAGACAAGACAGATTGGCTTTGCAAAAGGTTTACCTGTGTTTTTTGCAAACATATATCTGATATATTTGCAAATACATATCTGATAAAGGACTTGTGTCCAAAATATAAAAAGAACTTATTAAATTAAAAAATAAGAAAACCCCAAACCCAATATAAGAATAGGAAAAATATCTGAACAGACATGCCACCAAAGAAGACACACAGATGATAAGCTTGTGAAAAATATACTCTATGTAATATGTCCTCAAAAAATTACAAATTCAAACCACAATGTGATACCATTATACAATTATTAGATTGATTGAAAAAAAAACTGACAAGGATGTGGAGTAACAGAAACTCATTCATTGGTGGTACGGTTGCTATGGAGGGCAGTCTGGCAGTTTCTTATAAAACTAAACATATTCTTACTGTATGATCCAGCAACCATGATCCTTGGTATTTCCCCAGATGAACTGAAAATGTTTGTCTACACAAAAACCTACATGTGAGTATTTAGAGCAGCTTTATTCAGAATTGCCAAAAAATCAGCAGCAACCAACATGTCCTTCCAAAGGTGAATGCATAAACAAAGTGTTATATACTTTCAAGGGAATATTATTTAGCAATAAAAAGAAATTAGCTATTAGCTACTATAAAATATGGAGAAACCTTAAATGCATATTGCTTTGCAAAAGAAACCACTCAGAAAAAGCTATGTGCTATAGTGTACAACTGTATGACATTCTGGAAAAGGCAAAATTGTAGAGGCAGTAAAAAGATTGATAGTTCCCAGGGGCTGGAAGAGAGAGCTGAATAGGTGGAGTGCAGGGGATTATTGAGGCTGTGAAACTCACCTGCATGGCACTACAATGGCAGATACGTGCTGTGAGGCATTTGTCAAAATGCACAGAATGTATCACAAAAGAATGAACCCTAAAGCAAGTTACAGACTTTAGTTAATAAACTGGATAGATACCGGCTCACAGATTGTAAAAATAACGCACCACACTGATGCAAGATGTTAATACTAAGGGAGTCTGTGATCAGGGAAAGAAGGGAAATGTAGGAACTCTTACTATCTGCTTAATTTTCTGTAAAACTAAAACTGCTCTAAAAAATAAAGTCTAGCAATTAACATTTTTTAACAATGGAGGCTCAGTAAGGATTGTCGAATACCAAACAACTACATGGTATCCTGGTTCAAGGTACAATCCAAGTACTCTCGCTCCACTTTAAGAGCAAATCTGCTGGGGGCTAGAGTTGTGGCTCAGTGGTAGAGCACTTGCCTAGCACGTGTAAGACACTGGGTTCAATTCTCAGCACCACATATAAATACATGAATAAAATAAAGGTCCATCAACAACTAAAAAAATTTAAAAAAAAAAGAGCAAATCTACTTGTTAAGGGGACAAATGTGGAGAGGAATGTCCACTATACCAGAGCAGTGTCCCAAGTTACAAATGGAAGCTTGAACCAGTCAGTTTTTATTCTCATATATGGCCATATGTACCAGTTTGTCAGCAATCATCTTGGTCTATGCCTATGGCCAACATAAATATTTATAATACCTCATTTCAATCTCAAATTAGACCAGGTTGGGATAATTAATTATATGAAATCCTACTGACTCAGTTTTTTGGAGCATGTTTTAAATATCAAATGCTATGTTAAGACAATTAAATGCATTATCTTAAACAATAACCTTATAAAGTAGAAACTATCATTAACTGGACCTCACAGATGAAGATTTAGTGGCACTAAAAATATTTGAAAGGCAAAAACTGTGATGAAAATCATAAATCCACAGATGCAAGAAGCTTGAAGAATCCCAAGCACTACACACACATACACACACACATACACACACAAATTGCCTGAAACTGTTAAGAAAGCAAGACTCTTAAGAGAAGCTAGAGAAAAACAGAAATCACATAGAGAGAAACAAAGATAAGAACAATCACGGAAGTTACTAGAAGCTGCAAGTATGATAAATTGCTGAAAGAGAAAACTGCGACTGAAGATTTCACATCCAGTGAAGATAACATACAAAGAGCTCATTCAGCATGGTTCCATGTATGTATATGAAATTCTGTAAAATGGCACTGCTAATTTATGGTGACACAAAGTATTTCAATGGTTGCCTCACACCAGGAATAGTGGGTGGAGAGTGACTGCAGATGAGACACTATAGAATTTTGGAGATAGGGAAGTGTCCTTGTGTCAATTGTGGTAATGGCTGCACAGCAAATATATGTCTAAAATTTGTCACACATGTAAAAAAGGAGTGTTTACTTAAATCCAACTAATTAATCTATAACTCAATTAAGTTGATTTTTGAAAAAGTATTTTCAACAACTGAAGTTCTCTCTAAATTTCAATGCCCTTGGCAAATTCATGTTTGCTCCAACCTGGTTAAAACTCAGTCCTACATACCTGCTCTTTCTCTAGTTCCAGCTGAATAGAAACGCGAAGCTAAGCCTTTGAAAATGACCTGAGAGAACCCACCCCTGTGTATCAGCAAGCTGCCACAGCGCCTCTGAAAAAGTGTCCCTCAACACACTGCCCTAGACCCAAACAACACCCCCAGAACCTCTCTAGATATAGTCAGATTTGTCTGATTTCTGAAGCCTAGCTAGATTAAGACAGCTTCTATCCTACCCACTGAGAGTGAGCTGAAGCCCCAGTATCCTCACACAAATAATTTTTAAAAAGTCTACATTAGTTTCATCACAAATTGTAAAGCTCTCAAATTACATATAACAATGGATTCAATAGGCAGTTAGAGACACTTACCATAGTTTAATACACTCCCAGAACATCTGAGGAAAAGATTTGCAAACTCTAAAACTTGAGTGGGTATAAAGACCTCCTGAGGAGCTTGTCCAAATGCTGATTTTACTCCCCAGCCCCAGCCCCACCCCCACCCTTGCTTCCTCTCCTGAGTTGATAGACTGGAGTGAGCTTACTTTTTGCATTTTAAACAAGCACCTGATTCAGGCAGACTGAGGACCACACTGAGAATCTGCTCAGAGCATTCCATGTGGGCTAGAGAAAATATCTGGAGGACCCCAGGAATAGAATTGGTCTGGTGGCTTACAGACAAGTCATCTGGAGGCTAAAGCTCCTGAATGAAATAGGTAGGAATAGGGGGAAAAAGTTTGGAGGTCGTCAGGAAGAAATTGAAAGGGGGTGAAGTTATTCTTAGTAGAAAGAGCTAGAAGGAAAATTTCAGATGCGATTGCCATGAACTGGTGACCCATCTTAGCTTTTCAGACCACCCCACCAACCTTTGGTGAGTACTAGCTGGATAGGCTCTTGCTTGTTGAAATGTGACATGTACATCTTTATCTATCTTGTAATATTTATTTATCCCCCTGTGTTGAGGAAGCAGATTCTGAGATGGAGATATGCATACAAGCTAGAAGTTCATTGAATTATGCTTTTGGGGGTCAACAGTTATGAAAGAGATGGAAGCAGAAGTGGGCAGAGGAAGAAGTTAGGCAGTGAGGCAAATGGCTTCAGGTGATCCTTCAGGAGCTCTGAAACAGAAATGAGACCTTCAGCATAGTCTCTAGTTGGGGCATCTCCACCTTGACAAGTCATTGAATGTGCCTAGAAAAAAGTAGCACTGGAATAGGGGACTCCATGCAGTTTCTAGAGGAGGCTGATAGCTGGGGATCACCTCAGCATCACCCTCTGTAGCTGGGGGAGTAAGTCCTTTTTGCCCAACAGAGGATTTGAGTAGTATATCATTTGTACATGTACCCATTACATCTCCTCACCTTTTTGCTGATGCTTTTTAAAGTAATATCTATGTTTTAGTTGAAGATTTTGACTAGGAAGTTTCCAACCTTGTAGGCTACTGTTGCATATGCTGATGTTCCAAGATGACCTCGTGGTTCCATTCTCTTGCCGTATTCTACTCGGCAAACTCCTATTCTTCCTTCAGTTACCAGCTCAAATGTCATGTCCTCTGTGAAGACTTTTGGTTTCCATTGGCATGTATAAAATTTCCATTTCTGTGTTCCCAGAGACCTCCAGTTATTTCTGGAAAGGACCAGTCTATAGTATTATTAGCATTTGCAGATCTTTTTCACAACTAGAATGTAAGATCAGAGGGGAAGGGACCATATCACTGTTTCATTTGTATAATCCTCAGCATTCTGGCACAGGCATAGCATTATCATTTGTTGAATGATATTCATTGATATGAGCATAGCAAAGCCTCCATGATCTTGAAAGTCAGTCTATCCTTGTGATCTTGGCACCTGGCTGAGATGTGTGGATATGTGAGGCATGCTGATGATTTGGCATTCTGTCCGCCATTTATTTTTTTTCACTTTGCCATTTTGCAGGAATATGGAAAAAAATAAACTTCAAAATGTTTGTTTTCAGAAAGAAATTTGATCAGCTAGATATTTCCCATTGGCCAAATATTTTTTAAAAATATTTAAGAAAATTTCACTCATTCTTCTGTACTTCTTGTCCTCTTTGGTACATTTAAAAGTTAGTGTATTTGGAAAAAAAATAGTGTGCTTAGAGTCAAACAAAGAAATTAGATTCAGATAACAAAATATCTTGTGCATGTGTGTGTGGCGGCAGGTACTAGGAATTTAATCCAGGGCTTCATGTCTGTTGGGCAAGTACTCAACCACTAAGTAACATCCCCAGCCCTAAATTACATGCTCTTGGTTAACATACTACATCATGTATTCCTTAGTTTAGATATTTTAGCAGACTGTCAACTTTCAACTGATTATACATAAAGCAATAAGGTGTTGTGTGTGGAGACCTGAGTTATCTGGTTTGGACTTCCTGGTGACCCTAGTGATGTTTCATGCTCTTCATAGATTAGCAGTTGAGGTAGCACCTGGCTAACCCCCTTTTTATCTGTCTGTCTGGGTTCTCCAGAAGTTCTATAATTTCTTCCAGTCCTAACATTCTTTGATCCTACAGTTCTATCTATATGAAGCAAAGGATGGCTATTTAGATGTTTTATCTGATATTTTACATGCAATTTAAAATTTAGACAATGTTTCACTAGAGAGTTTGATTTCTATTTAAAGACAGTTTAGTTTTGGAGCTCTCTTTTAGTCATTCCTATTCTTCTTTGGATGACCCAACTAAAAATTTTGCCACATGAAAGATTTTATATGAGTGCATATGATGTAAAACACTTTAAGCAAGAAATCTGCATGCTATGACTGGGGGCCCAGAGATCAAAAGAAAAAACAAGTGATGCAAGACTGCTTAGGAATCAAGTAATTTTCAAACACAGATTAAAATCAGAGTTGTCATCTATAGATCAGCCCATGATGCCTGCAGAGAATAAATTAAGTGATGCTTGAGAACTGGATTAAATCTCTCACTCTCTGAACTGTCACATAATGCATTTTCTACAGTTATGAATAAAGGCTCATTTCTCGGGAACTAGAGATACCTTTCTCTGAGAAGAAATGATAAGAAGCTAAGTTAAATGGTAGGCAAAGAAGAAAAAACTGGGAAAAAACAACATGTTTTGGGAGATGTATAGTATCTTCAAACACATCATACTTGTGGTTTCCTGGTATCCATGAAACTTGGACCCATTTAAGGTGCCATATTTGATAGATTCCGGAAGAACTAAGGAGAAACTGAGTTGTTGTGTTTTCTCTGCACTCAGTTTTAAAGCTTTATTGCTTTCTGGGAGATGAATTTCTTCTTTTAACATTATCTACCTCCTTCTATAAGATATATTACTAGAGTCCCTGGCCATTTGAGAGCCAATAACAGTTGTTTGTTTTTTGGCTGCCTCCTGCTCTTACAATGAATCCTTCTAGGCAGCAGTCTTAAAAAAACAGGAGCTGCAGTGATGACATAACAATTCCAGGACTCTGAAGCAGGAAAGGGCCCTGGAGAAGAGCATGCAGCAGTGCAGTGGCCATGCTCCCCTCTCCTGACACTGCACCACCCAGTCTAAGGGGGTCCAGAGAATATGCCTTGTGTGGGAGGGAGGACTATCGGGTTCTACCTCTGACTTTCCAAACAGCCAGCTGTGGACCAAGAACAAACTACTCAAACTTCTGTTAACTCTTAGTGACCTGCTGCTTAACCTTGAGGATGAGGATTGAATGAACAATGGGAAGGACCTCTTTCAGTTCGGAACTGTAAGGAGCATGTGCCATAGACATGCTTGGACATGCTGGGACTCACTAAGTTGCTGGCCATAAGGAACAGGAGCCATTGACATGCTTAGTCATGCCTGCTTGCAGTCAATAAGGAGTTGTAAGGGGCACTAGCCATAGGCATGCTTAGCAATGACTAGGGACAATCGATGGGGAGCACAGCTCCATGGACATGTGCAAAGAACATGTCCAGTTGCAATTATATTATCTCACTGGACATAACCAATGGACATTGACTTTCACTGGGTATAACCAAGCACCAAAATACACCACCAACTTGGAACTGTATTTAAAACTGCTTGTCCTGCCACACTGGGGGCTTTTGCTCCAAGGACATCAGAGAGACTGGTCACCTCGCTGTTCATCCCTGAATTGACTCCACCATTTCCTGACATCCAGCCATTGGCTGGGGAGAACCACTGGACATGGACAATGTCTGCTCTTTGGCTAAGAGAAGTTGCGTGTCATCAGAGGTATTTGGGGGCTCATGGTTGCCTAGGATTATGTGATTTGCTTATAGTGTTTAATTAGTGAACATTAAATTCTAGTTGGGGCACCCCAACACACTCAATGCTTTTTGCATTAATTGTTTACATTTGATGATTAGTATGATTGAATGTACACTTTCATTTAAAGACAATCTGCCTCCGAGTAATTATTATTATTATTTTTTTAGTTGTAGATGGACACAATGTCCTTATTTCATTGCTTTGTACGTGGTGCTGAGGATCGAACCCAGGGCCTCACGCATGCAGGGCAAGCGCTCTACCGCTGAGCTACAATCCCAGCCCTCCGAGTAATTATTAATAGCACCACTTGAAACAACTGGCAGAGTCAGCAGGATTGCTTATGATTGCTTAAGGACTAGATGTAAGGGATACCTTGGTGTATGAATCCTGAACCAAGAAAGCAAGATCACCTCCAAAAGGCACCCACAGTGAGAAACTGTGGTAAGACCTGCACTGTTAAAAGTTGCCCTTGGGGAAAGGAACGTACAGCAAGTTACAATTGCTATTAGCACCTGCAGGAAACCATGGTAAGACCAGCTCCAGTAGGGACAAACACAATCTGGTGTAAGGAAATTGCTATCGGCTACCTCCAAAAGGCACCCATGGGAAACTGTGGTAAGATCGGCTCTGGTAAGGGTGGATGAAACTTCCTTACAGTGAAAGGCTGGATGTCAGGGGATGGTGGAGTCAATCCAGGGATGGACAGCGAGGTGGCCAGTCTCACTGATGTCCTTGGAGCAAAAGCCTCCAATGTGGCAGGACAAGCCGTTTAAATATAGCTCCAAGTTGGTGGTATACCCTAGCGATTGGTTACACCCAGAGAAAGTCAATGTCCATTGGTTATGTCCAGTGAGATGATGTAATTGCAACTGGACATGTTCTTTGCACATGTCCATGGAGCTGTGCTCCCCATCAACAGTGACCAGTCATTGCTAAGCATGCCTATGGCTAGTGCCCTTATGACTCCTTATATATTGCAAGCAGGCATGACTAAGCATGTCAATGGCTATTGCTCCTTATGGCCAGCAATTTAGTGAGCCTCAGCATGTCCAGGCATGTCTTTGGTATATGCTCCTTACAGGAACATTCTGTCCTTTTGTAATGCCACATCCAAAACTACGGTGGATGCATACTTCTCTCAATTGCCTGACTCCATTGTTCATTGATCTAAGTTCCAAATTCACCATAAACAAAATTCTTGAATTTCAAAAGAAATAATTTAGGAGATTGGTATTCATGCGACCAAAGTATGCTTTCCCTTCCAGAAATAAATGTCCTTCCAATAATTGAGTATAAAAAATGTTTTTACTTCATGACAATTAGGTTTTCATGCAAATTTTTAGAAGTGCATGTTTGAGAGCAAGTTAAGTGTACTCACTAATAATCACCACTTCAACTTTACCAGGTCACTCGCACTCTGACCTCACATTGATAGCCTTAGTAATCTCTCACCATAGCTTTTCACAATTATTATTCACAATTCCTTCTACTCTCCATCTCATTCTTTATTCTGAGCCACATTTCCTTTTGCACTAACTGAATTACTCTTGCTCATCATCCTTTTCTCCTTCATTTGGCTCTTGGAACTCATTATGAAGCTCCATGGATTCACTTCTGAACATCTGGTTCAAGCTTATTTTAGTCTTTTCAAGCTGCTATTACAAAATACCATACATTGGGTAGCTTATACAGAACAAATAATTTTTTTCTTACAGTTCTGCAGGCTAAGAAGTCTAGGATTAAAGGCAATGGCAGATTCTGGTGAGGACCTGATTCCTGGTTCATACATGGTCCATCTCACTGTGTCCTCATATGGTGGAGAGGGTAGGGAACTGTCATGATTTCTTTTATAAGGACAGTCATCCCATTCAGGACTCCTCCCTCAAGACTTAATCATGAAGGTTAGAAAGTTTCCATCTCCTCATACCCTCACCTTGGGGATCAGAATTTCAGCATATGAATTATGGAGATGAGAGACCATAAACCTTCAGACCATAGCAAACCTCAATATTGAAATGAGCTTGGCTTTCTCAATCTACATTGTTGCTGTTTTGTAACTCAAGTGAAGTTTCCACTCTACTAAAGCTCCCCCTCATTCTTTGCTTTCTTCTGAGTTTCAAAAGATGAAATAAACACTCTGTGGTCCATAGGTGATATGTATTTTTACATTCTCACCGAGACAAATCAAACTAGCAATTTTCTGAACAAGGAAAATAGATTTCTCACTTGACTATATTCTTTAGAGAAAGGCACTTAGAGCTCTGGAATGTTATTATTGATTTGCTGTCAACAAAGAAACAATGCTGTTCTTAATTAACTTTTAAAAAATATGCACCATTCCTAAAAGGGAAAAGAGATCCATTTTCCATGAGATATCTCAATACTTCAAAAGCCCTGCTAGAAATATAGCTTTTGATTCTCCATCTATTAAAGGACTATATTCCACATTTTGTCCCCCTAATTAATATATTCAGGAATTTTCACACATCCGTGATCTTTGGGGTTTGGCCTTCTGGTGTTCACCTCCCAGAGTGCCAACGATCAGGCCATTTTTGTAGTAGAGATCCCATCTTAATATAGGAAGTTGATCCAACAAGGAAGCAAAACGCATGATTTTTCCATGAAAAGTGGACATCTATTTTCAGAATCTAACCTGCAAAAAGGCTGCAGTCTAAAGTGTCATTCCTGTTGGGATATTGCCATCATTTTCTTGAAGTTACTAAAGTTTAAGTCATTTTATAAAATAGTAATTCCATGCATAGCAACTTTTCTCACCAGAGAGAGAAAGTGATTTCTCTAAATTGACATAGGCAGCTGGTGACAGAAAAGAAATAGATTTCCTGACTTTTGATGAAGTTTCAAACTCACACACAGAAAGAAAATAGGAAAAAATAAGTCTCATTTTCTATTTCACTTTCTACCATTTTGGCCATGGCTACTATTTTAACCCCTGACTAATCTACAAATTCAAGCATTTTGTTAATTTTAATTTCTTTTTTTTCCTTTCCACAACTTCAACTTTTAAAGGGCATTTTAAGATTATCATAGATCACTAATATGTGATCTATGATAATGGTAAGGTTATTAAAGTTACATATATTTTTAAATTACTCTGTAGTGTCCCTTGTTTTCAGCTACATTAAAGCCAAAATTGGCTCTTTCTTTTTAAGGTCAGAATGGCAGTTTTCCTCTTCTTTTACTAAGTTCACAGATAGATAATTATTCCATTTACTTTAGCATCTTTAAAAATCATTACAAATATGGCAAGTTTTGATTGTTCATGGAAATTAATTTATGTGCAAACAACCTAAAATCTATTTTCATTCCCTACAATTTGCATTTTTATGTTTCAAATTTGCTCATGAAGCAGTAAGATGTGAAATCTGATTGCTAATTGCTTAAACGCTTAAGGTAATTTCAGGAGATACAGAGCTACAAACAATTTCCATAAAATAAGTGTCCATTAGAAGGAGTCTGTTCCATGATTATGGGAAGGCGTGCAAAAGATGAGCACATTTCTCCAGGGCTTATTCAAAGGCCAACAATGACAGCAGAAGGACAGGTGGCATATTCCCTGTAAGTTATTCTTTTCACTTAATTCTCCCCTGGTTCAGGGTTATTACTTTGTTACCTGTGTATGCACAAAAAAGTAAATAAGTTGATGATATGAAACTGTGTTTTTTCTCTTCTTTCTTACCTTCAGGATACACTTTCTGGATAGTGCCTGAGAGGTGAGATGTCTCAGGTAGATTTAATGATACCCTGAGCAGTAAGCTTTGTGTAATTCTAATGCCATGTACTAGCTTGCAAGCTTAGTATTATAGAATTTAAAGCTGAAGGACCCCTAAAAGTTATCCAGTTATTTTTATTTATTGGATAGATGAGAAAATTAAGGTCCTGAGAGACTAAGTGACTTGCCCAATGTCAAACAGCTAGTAACAAAGATAAGAACCAGATGACTTTTTTCCTAGAACAGACTTTCCACTCCCAATACCCCTCCAGCATTCCATTTAGAATTATGTCTCAGTGTTACCTTTTATGTAGGCAATTCAATGCTACCTCCGTTCCAATATGATAACCTAGGAGATGGCTGAGGCATGATAAGGGAATGATAAGAGTCAAATATTTATAGAGGCAGCATCTGCTACAGGGCCAAGAGCAACGAGTTAGGTCTCTGAAGCTCAGAGTACTTTCTATTCATTGGTACCATGATCATATTCATCGTCACTGAACCTAAAGATCTTTAGCTCAAAAATAGAAAGTTAAGGAAACATCAAGTGAAATAAAATAGGTGGAAGCATTTGGCATGTAACTGTTCAATATTTTCTCCAAATGAATTAGTTGGATATTTCAGGTGCCCAACTGAATGTCAGTGTGGAACACATAAAACAACTTAAATCCTGATTCCTTCTCTCAAAAAATTATTCTAATGTACCCATTCAATTAAGAAACATTTATTGAGCACCTACTATGTGCCCCCCAGGCAGTGTGTTAGGTACAAGGGATAAAATGGCAACAAAAAGGAATGGTCCCTACTCTCCAGCACTTTTACAGATGAATGGAGGAGACAGAGAAGTGAATGGGTGACGACCCGCCATGATGGCACAACACAGAGGAGAGGACCTTACCCTAGACTAAGGAGATCTGGGGAGGCTTCTTGGAGAAAACCACCTAGGAGCTGAGGCCTGAAAAACAGGCAGGAGTTACACAGAGAGGAATGGGTGGAGTGTTCCTGGAAGAAAAAAAAATCCAATGTGAAGACCCAGAGGTTGAAGCAGTTTAGTGCTCTAGAGGAAATAAACAAACGGATTATGTTGCAGTTATAGTGTTGGGGCTGCAGAAGAAGTAGCCACCAGACTGTGCCAGGTCTTATAGGCCAGCCTAATGCACTTGAACTTTATTCTAAGAGCAATGGAAATTTTTTTAAAAAAACTTAAGTAACAAAATGAAACAATCATAAAAATGATGATTTGTTATGCTTTTGATATGAAATATCCCCCAAAGGCTCATATGTTGAAGGCTTGGTTCCCAAAGCAACAATGGACCTCATCAATGGATTAATTCATAACTGATTTTTGGGAGGTGGTGGAAACTGGAGGCGGTGGGACCTAGTTGAAGGGAGCAGTTCCTTGGGGCCATGCCTTTGGGAACTGTATCTTGTCCCTAGTTCCTGCTCCACTCTTCTGTTTTCTGGCTGCCATGAGGTAAGCAGCTTTGTTCTATAACACCCTCTCCACCATGATGTTCTGCTTCACCACAATCTTACAACATCAGGGTCAAGCAATTGTGGACTGAAATCTCTGAAACCATGATCCAAAATAAATCTTTTTTCTTTAAGTTGTTTTTCTCAGGCATTTTGTCATAGAGGAGAAAAACTAACAAACACAATGAGGAATCATTTTTTTTTAACTTTTGTCCTGAATCCATGTAAATTATTTCTCAAATTATACCCACCTCCACTGAACTGTCATCTTTTAACACATTACATAGGCAAATTGATTTTTTTCCTTAAATTGACAGTAGTGTCCATAGTCAGGGTGAAAAAGTATTTATGAAATAAATGTATGCAGTTAAAATTGTCAGCATTCAAATTAAGAAGAAGAGACAGGAACAATTGGAATAGGAAACCAAAAAGTAAATAAACAAAAGCCAAAGTGAAAATTCGTAATCTAAACTGTGAGCCTATGAAAATCACCACACCCAGCCTATTTGCGAAAGGCAGGCAGCTCTGGAAAGCTGGAGCACCATTAAGTAACTGTGCCAGATAAACCAGGTAATGCCAAGCAAACTGGGGCCTCAGTGGAAGAAAGGCATTTGTGTCTGCCAGATGTGATGCCATGACAAACTTTCCTGAACCTCAGCCTAGAATTTGGCTCTGCCAGTGAATTCGATGGCTGAGGCTCCAGGCTGAGGGCTGGCGAGTCAAGGCCAACCCCCGTGCATTTGGGGGCCAGGAAGACCACTTTACTGGACCACTCTTACAAATGAGAGCTTCCTACATCAAGTAAACCCTAAATTTTGTGTGTATGTATATATGTTTTTATTATAAAATCCATGAGCTACTTTCTATCCAATTTTATTTGGACATTTTCTGTATTCTTAACCCATAGAGCAAATAGAAACAGTAATTATTGGCATTTATATCTTTCCTTCTAAAAGCTCCAAGCTTCAGATTTTGAGCACAGTGTTCTTTGGGGAAAGCACTCCCCTCAAGCTAAAGATTTTATTTTATCAAATAAAAGGATTTATGGACCACAAACAATGAGGATGGTAGCGGATGTAGGGGAAAGAGTTGAACATCAAGAGGCCTTCAGGGTTAGAGAAACCATTTTAGGAAACGGGAATAAGGAAAGTAGGTAATGACTCTTTGCGATTTCTGTTAAATTCTAACTCTTAGCACTTAGTTGCTTGATTGCACACGAGTTCGACACAACTTTCTCATTTTTGCAATAAAATACAAGTTTATTGCACCCCAAAATGGAAAATCAGAGATATAATAGAAAATGTAACTCCACTTCTGAAATATGATCACTGTCAATACTTTTGTATCTTTCCACACTTCTGGTGGGGTAGCTCCCTCACTTTCTCTTATTTATATGTAAGTATGCATGCATGATCTCATTTTTATCAGACATATGTTTATATGTCCACAGGTTAAAAGTAGGCTCACCCTCACACAATCTTTCAGAATCCTCTTTTAAAAATTTTTAAAATGTTTTTATTTGTTCTAATTAGTTATACATGACAGTAGAATGCATGTTGACACAGCACACATAAATGGAGTATAATTTCTCATTCTTCTGGTTGTACATGGTGTAGAGTTACATAGGTCATGTAATCATATTGGATTAGCATTCACATATTAGAGGAAAATATTCAGTCTTTGGCAGAATCCTTTTATTTTTAACAATTATTTATATCATCATCCAGAATCTAAGCTTGATGAAGATAGAGTCTTTGCTTGTTTGTTGCTATCTTCTTAACATTCTAGAACAGACAGGTATCTATGGTGTGCACTAAATAAAAATCTGTTGAATGAATGAACAATGAATGAATACTGTTGCAGGTCAGCCAAGTACAGATATTTATATATGTGACATATTAATGTATCATTACATAATTAAATACACTAATATACTAGCTCTGTGATCTGCATGCCTCAATCCTATTAACCTTTAGCTCAAATGCTACTCCTCCTCAGTCCCCCCTCAGCCTCCCTTCTGACTCCCTCCTTCTAGCTCTTCCTCTGATGCCTATGGAATGTTCTTGACTTCTTTTAGGTATTCAACACTTTCCATCTTATTTTACACATATTTTCGTCCATATTTCTCCATCTTGATACAGTGAAGCTTTAGTGTAGAATCTCTATCTTACCTTTGTAATAACAAAGCAAAAATAGTTTTACATACTTCTTAATCGTTTATTGTGTGTCAGAGTCTAATCTATGTTGTATGTGCATTTTATAATTAAATATTCACAGTAACTTCATAAAATTAGTGTTGTGATTATTTTCACCTTATAGACAGAGTGACTTGCTTAAGGCAGAAATGAGCCTTGGACTCAAGCCCATCTGACTCCGGAATCAGTGCTCTCTGAATTCACTATCCCCACGGCATCCTTGCCTGTCTCCTCCTACCCTCAGACACTTTGAAGTAGTGTCTTCTGTACAAGGTAGACATTTAGTGAATTCTTGTTAAATGAATCAATCAGACACAGATAAAAATGGGGCAGGAGTGGGAAATTGATGAAAGGATAAATCTTGAGACTAGAATGTCCATGTGGCTTGGTCTGGGGGTGAAAGGGTAGTGAAGGTACAGATTTAGGGACATAGCAAAAAGTGGGCCCTCTAATTTTCTCCTACTCAATAGCAAGTAAACACAAACATAATACGACTTTGTCAGACAAATTAAAGAAAATTGAGAAGGAGATTCCAGCCCAAAAGAAAAGCAAGCCCTTGATGGTCAAGAGGATGTCTCCTCAAGATGGTTAAGGTATGGTTTGGAGTATTAATCACATATATCAAAACAGGGGCACTTGAGAAATGTGAAAAGGAGAGTTAAATTAGCAAATATTTAGAAATGAGATCCCTGGAATATCAAAAGGAAAATTCTGGAATTTTGAGGTAGTGAACAGAGACTTGCCACACTAGCAGAAATGAGTCTCCCTTCACTGAGAATGGAGAGAGTAAAATAATAACAACTTTCTCTTCAGCTCCTTTAGCTTTGAAATTATAGCTGAGCCTCTCAGATCCCCACTGGTATGGCCTTGACCCTTCCCAGGCAGTCTGACTTCTGTTGCTTGTCTCTGCCTGAGGGTAGTCTCTAGGCCTTTTGCTGTCACAGCCATCAATCACAGTGCAGGAGAAGATGAGCAGCCCTTAACCACTCATTGGCAGGAGCTGATGGATACATATCCTAGGTCCCTTGCCACTCTGACAGAGTAACTTAGAAGTGCTCAGGCTTCAAATCCAAAGTGCTTCTCAGAATTCTCCTGACCCTTCAGGCTTGTTCACCCCTCTGTGCCTTTGAACACAGTGCTTCACAGCCTGGAATGCACTCCCTTTCCTACCTGAAGTCCCTCTTGGTTGGCCTTTCTTGATACTCCCAGAGATGGTCTCTCCAATCAAGCTTTTCCTGCAATCCACCTCTCATTCATCTTTGTGTTCCCAGAAGCTTTCACGGATCCTAGAATCCACAGCTGGTACTTGTATGAACGAATCCAAGGAAGATATGAATGAAGTGAGATTTACAGAAGTTAAGTGACCTTGCACACACTTCTTTATGTTCAAAGCCAGGAAGAGATTGTGGGCCTTTCACTCCACAATCCAGGTTAATTTTAATATCTCTGTCCACATCCTCCAAATCAAAGATATTACTCTGGGAATTTGATGGTTTTTAAAAATTGTGGTAAAATATACATGACATAAATTTTGCTATGATAATCATTTTAAGTGTACAGTTGAGTAGTGTTAACAGTTACCCACACTGTGTACAACCCACCTCCAGAACTCTTCACATTCCGAAGCCCAAACTCTATGCCCATAAACAACTTCCCATTCTCCCAACTCCTCATTCTCTGGTAACCACCATTCTAATTTCTGTCTCTCTAAATTTGACTACTCTGAGTCCCTCATATAAGTGGAATCATACAATATTTGTCTTTTTGTGACTGGCTTATTTCATTTAACATAATTTTCTCAAGACTCGTTGATGTTGTGCTTTGTATCAGAATTTCTTTTCTCTTTAAGGCTGAATAATGTTTATATATATATAATATATTTCCACATTCTATTTATCCACTCAACTGTTGATGGACACATGGCTTGCTTCTACCTTATGATTATAAACAATACTACAATGAGTATGGCTGTCCAAATTTCTATCCAAGTCCCTGCTTTTTATTCTTTTGTGTGTGTTTAATGATTTTTTTGACCACATTGAAAAGGTGCTGAATAATAACCTAACTTCTCTCTTTATTAACTATCATGGAAAGCATAAACCCAGCAATTCAATAAGGGAAAACATTGCACTAATTAACACACTTTGTTACCTATGATAGAAAACAACTTGCACCAGTCTAAACCAAATAGATTTTTTGGAAAGATTTGAAGGCATCCTGTGGTACTTAATAAAGAGTCCTGTCCACAGGAAGACAGGTACTACTGGACCTTAAAAGCAACCAGAGCCAGAGCTCCAAGTGCTCCCAGGAGCCCCCATCCCTCCTTCTCCACTTTCTGCATGCTTGTTCCATTTTTTTCTCCTGCACACTAATTCCACCTGGAAGAAAAATGACATCCAATTCCTTCCCTTTCACATCTGTGGCTCTAGTCCCCATAAAGACTAGCTCAAATCTCTTTCTCAGTCCCAAATCTAAAATCTCAGGAAAGAGACTCATTGCCCTGTTTCTGACACAGTCCCACCTAAGCAATGACATGTGGCTAGAAAGGTGTAGTCAACTTGGCTCCCAGTGCAATAATGTGGACATGTGAGTTGGGCAAGGGCAGGCAGTAACCCGAACACCACAGGCCCAGAATGACCAGAAGCCCACTAAATGCAGTTGGCCACTGAAAACCTTAGCAGAAGGGCTGCAGAATGAAAAGCAAGGGGCTGAGACAGTATCCGACCACTCTTGCCCATGTTGAATACTCTCATGGGGTTGTGGAGCAGGGGTTGTGTAGAGAGCTCTGGAGTAGAATACAGTAATCAAAGTCCTGAGCCCACAGCTAATGAGGGAAAGGAAATGCCTCCTAGCCTTGAGATCTTGCTAGTCACGTTTTTATGCGATATGGCAAGTCCAGCCAGAGTAATGAGAAAAGGAAAAGAAAAAAGGTCACTGTGGGGGGGGGGGGCT
>PVHX01008380.1:0-65415 GCA_004024805.1 Geosciurus inauris | reverse complement strand
TATTTGATAGTTAGGTGGGGAAATGCAGTTGGCCACTGAAGTACACAAAACTATTGCTAAGAAACCAGGCTAAAACCCACATCACTTGAGGCTGCCTCCAGTAAAACGTTTCTCCTGTTTGTTCATCGATTCTGAATGTTAAGTAAGTCTTTCCAGCAGTGGTTCCAGGGTGCCGGAGCATTGAATCTCAGACAGCAAATGAAAAATGAGGGCTGCAAAGTTCAGGGAATAGTAGAAAATTAAATCTGAACTGAGCTGCTGTAAATATCACAACCAGAAAACAGAGCACATCAGCAAACTGTGAGGGCAGGGAGGGTAATGGATTTCTGCTCTCTGTACAGAATTATCAGTGATTATAATAGGGTGTTCTCAGGTTTGGAGGTGAGATGAAGAGAGAGGGAGAAAAGAAAACAACAATTTTATAAATTAAAATATCTTTTTAGCAAAGAGCACACTTTCTCAGCCAAAGCGAACAGCTCAGCTCAAATAACCCCATTAAAGGAAATGGCCTATGTAAACCACCACCATCCACCAGCACATTGGCCATCTTTCCTTGGTGGCACTCACCATTTTGGGTTATGTGTAGTTATCCGTGAATGTATCTCATCTACGCAACAAGTCTATAGATTTCTGGAAGGCTAGAGAGAGGACTCACTTCCTCTGTTCATTATCCTATGCCCCAAAATTGGTTAGTATCACCAATTACTAACAAGAAAAATCAAGAGAGGACTCTGTATTTGCATTGGCAACATTATGGGTCCTAAGTTTTGGAGGACTGGGAAAAATAAATGAGAATTAGAAAAAAGACATATAAGAATATTTTAGATAATAGAAAAGTCTTTAGTTAGAAAACTTAGAATTGTATAAGATCAGTACTGATACAATGCACAAGACAGGTCTTTTGTTTTGATAACATCTTAAATGAACTGTGCCAAAAAATCAGAGTTTACAAATAAGACAAACAGATGCCTCCAAGGTAAGCTCAATTTTGTATCAGAAACATGGCGCATCTGAGCATATGACAACTTTTCTGTGGGATATATCCAGATGAATTAGAATATGATATAACAGCCTTGGAAGAGTAGAGAGCATTTGGACAAAGAGTTAAATGCCTTGGTTCTACCTCTGGCTTTTCCAGCCTTCATAGTCACTTGAACCAGTGACTTCTCTGTCCCCCTGGTGGTTAGAAATGGGCATATGACATGTTTTAGCCAATACAGTTTGACTTGGTCACTTTCTTCATGAAGTTAAGAGCATGGATAATCTTTAAGGTCATTTCTCCAATATGTTTTATAGTTTCTAGAGTTGGGAAAAATACCTAATTTTAAGAATCAGTGGCGGGTTTGCAATGCTCTCTCCTGTCATGATGACAGATGATGCTCTAGAAGGCATTTGTTGGTCACACTACAGCATTATGTGAAAATGGCATGCAGCAGAACACATGGAAACTGCATGAATGGGGGAGGAGACCCTGTTGTTTTAGTTAATCTTCTGAAATTATTTTGTTTGTTATTGCAGCATAACTTAACCCAATCTGATTAATATACCAACTAATGATCTGTGTGACCCTAGGCAAGATATTTATTTTACCTGACTGGGTAATTTCCTCATCTGCAGGAGATTAGCCTAGAATAGGGAAGGTTAATATGGGGCCTATGACTGACCTTCAGGGAGACAATGACTCCCTCAAAAAACTAATAGGTGAGAATATGCATGTGCATGTGTGCAAGTGTGTGTGCATGTGTGTGTGTGTGTGTGTGTGTGTGTGTGAAAGAAAGAGAGACAGAGAATGCATTTCTTTTGGGAGAACGTTCATAGCTTTTCAAATTTTAAAAGAGTCATTACCCAAAATGAGGTTAAGAGCCTAGATAATCTCTTAGGCCATTTACAGCTCTAATGTGCTTTGTGGCATCTAGAGTTGGGGGGAAATGGCTAATTAGGTTCCTCTCGGATCTGGTATTTCAGGACTTGTCTTGAGTCAGATTTCATTAAGGTTGTTTTCCAATAATTATGTTTAAGAGTTCTGCTTAATAGTATTACAAATAGCAAAATCTCTGGAGGTATTCCTGAATAAAAAGAGGAGATAAGAACCATTCTTTTTAACCAAAGGACGAACAGGGACCAAGATCACCTTTGGTAGGTAGGACAAAGCTGGACCTACTCCTTGTGGAAAATGGAGTCACTCCTCCAAAAATACTAGCTCACACATGACAATGCCTGTGAGGCCGGAGGGTGAAACTTTCCTAATATGAAGACAGCCAGGCAGACTAGGTTAGTAGAGGGGGCCTGAGACTTGTAGATGGAGAGCTTGAGGTCAAGCCCCAGAGTTACCACTGAATTTCACAATGATGTTGGGCTACACTTTTCTCATCTATAAAACAGGGACAGCAATAATCAGCAGTCACAGGACAGTCCACTCAGCAAATAGTTACTACATTCGAATATTTAGGAGAGTTTATTAAAGGAGTATTTACCAAGCTATGCACAGGGTTACTAGAAACCAATGAGGCATGCTGATGCCCTCTGGGACAGGTTATTCAGCATTTCCTTTTACTCCCTGAGCAATCCCTTTTATCACTCCTGGATCTGAGGGAACCATTGGTGAGAAGGTTGCTATTAAAAGGAGTGAGCTACAGCTATGGCTTAGGACAGCCTACACAACTGGGGCTGTGGCTTCCAAGAGAAGCAGACACTGCTATTCCCTGGCACAGCAGGCAGGGAGCCAGGGAGAGGTGCTTTGATCTTCCTCTCTTCTCTCTCCTGTATTTTATGGGCACCTCCCATTGGTCAAACCTAAGCAGAAACCAGTGGTTAAAGGAAGTTGTTGATATGGTCCACAGAAGTCAGTCTCTGGGGACAGACAAGATGGAGAAAGTGGACAGAGAAGAAGGGAAAGTTAGCAACTCAACTCTCAGAACAAAGTATTCACAAATATTGGCTGTTGCTTATTCTTTCTTCCTAAAAACAGATTTTTACAGGGTTGTAAAGAAAGGGAGTCCTTGGCCTCTTAGAGAATCAGAATGGCACATGCATAGAGACCCAGGCTTTGAATGAAGCTACTTTGCCTAGGGCAGTGGGTTGGGGATTAGAGACCTGCTTCTGAATGCTTTCACTCAGGAAGATTCAGAATGTTGTGCTGCAGGAACCTAGTGTCTGAGTCTTCTTTGGTAAATCCAGAAAGCTATTTCAGGCTGCTGTGCTCAGCCCTAAGGTGAAAAGATGCCAACTCTACCATGACTCTTCCTGCTGTAGGTACAGCAGCTCCTGTCTTCCAGCTACTTAAGACAGACACTGTTTGATGCAACAAGATCTAGAATTGAATCCACTTCTTATGCACATACCCAGTAGGTATATTTCTTTCTAGGTGCCAAAATGCAGACTTCCTGTTCAAAATGCCAGCCTGAAATGTTTGGACCATATGATGTTCTAGGGAAGTTTTCATATTCAATTATTTGTGAAGCTTGTTCACTTGTTAATATGCGTAGACACATTTCACTTGCGAGTAAAGTAAAACACATAGACAGGTTTTGGTTAATCATTTTCTTTGTGTATTTTGCAAAAATATCTTACCTCCAGAGAAAGATTGTGAGACTACAACACCAGGAGATTATAATGCTTCTACTGATAGTTCTAACTGGAGGAGAGACATCCAGTGTTTGACCCAGTTTCCCTTCTGCCTTCTTGAAGAAAATATCTCTCCTTCATTGGGATGAGTTTGGGTAAGACTGTGGGTATGTGCCCTGAGCTAGGCCAAATTATCTCCTTTGGGGATTTGTGTCTTAGAAAGTGATCCAACTTTGAAGAAGTCATTGAAGAATCAATCCCATTGAAGTGCCCATTCAATCTTGCCTCCTAGGAATAAACCAAGTCAAGTCAGACCTCTATCTGGGAAGTCGAGTTATTCAGCATTTCCTTTTGCTCCCTGAGCAAACCCTTATCTTTGTAATTCATTATTGTTGGGCTTAAATTAGTAAACTAGGCCAGGATTGGAGATTGACAACACCGAAGACTCAGATGAGGTTGTAGGAAGTTTTCACTTTGGTTTATCCTCAAACCAGCCAACAAGCAGAGCAAATTAAATATGCCAGAAAAGCTAAACATAAGCAGGTAGATCTTAGATCTTCCCAGAGATGGGGGCTGAGTTCAGAGGTCAGAGCATCCCATGTAAAGTAAAACCTGCTTTTTTATATCTGCAGGTAGGAACAAGGACAAAGTTGGTACTCAAAGGTCTAACTGTGATCATATAAGAAGAGCTTTGCTTCCCCACAGTGGTAAATTTCCCATCAGCCTATTGAACCATCAATAAATAGGCTTGACCATGCCATATCAATACTGGTGAAAGCCCCTCTCTGTCCCTTGTGACCAGGCATCCTGACAAACACAGATGATGAAATTCTAGTTCTTTTGCAATTTGAGTCCTACATTGGTTCCATGATATTATCTACTGGTCCTTTTCCCCCACTCTATAGGACTATTACAGGGAAGATGTATTTATGTATATTATTACTAACCCTCCTTAACAACTCACCAGAGTAAATATTATTGTTCTATAGATTAAAACCAAAAGGAAGGCTCACATAAGTAGACTTCACTTGCCCTACATCATAGAACTATTATGCTGCAGAACAAGAATTCAAACCCAGATCTATTGGACTTCAAGATCCACATTTTTTTTTTTTTTTGGTACTGGAGATTGAACTCAGGGGTACTCGACCACTGAGCCACATCCTCAGCCCTATTTTGTGTTTTATGTAGAGACAGGGTCTCACTGAGTTGCTTAGCACCTCGCTGTTGCTGAGGCTGGCTTTGAACTCGCGATTCTCCTGTCTCAGCCTTCCAAAGTGTTGGGATTATAGGCGTGCGCCACCGCACCCGGCTAAGATCCACATTCTTGCCCTTTCCCACCTTGCCAAGTGTTTGGCACTAGCATTGCTTCTAATTATTGTGCTCACTCTACAAGCCTCTTACCTTTCTGGTCCCCTTGGTGTTTTTTAAGAAAGACTTAATTGTGCTTTTCCACAAGATTTTCAGGGCAAAGTGAATGGGGATGGAGAAGATTAGTTTAAGTGACAAATGGTTTCTGCTAATGGTGAACTATCTACTTGTTTCTACTCGTTCTGCATTTTTAATGGCTACTTATTTTTTTAACTGAATCCCAAATATGTTCTTTGGTTTGGAATTGGAAATTCTCCCACCATCTCTAAGCCAATGAGATAGCCAATAGCTATTATCTCTCAGTGACTTTTACGTATTTCTTACTGCACTTGCTCTCCAAAGTCTCAGCAGCAGCCTTTTCAAATTTCTGCCACAACATCTCCCATATTGATAGTAAGTTACTAGAATCACCATCATCATTAGCCTAACATATTTATTTCTAGATAACCACACATTCAAAGCTCTAAAGTAGGGGCTGAGGATGTAGCTCAGTGGTAAAGTGCTTGCCTGGCCTGCATGAGACCATGGGTTCGAATACCAGCACCACCCACACACACACACACACACACACACTCGAAAGCTCTAAAGTAGCCAGAAACCCAGGCAAAGGGGTTCCTTTGTCCTAATTCCTGGATTCCCAAAGTGTTTAGGCAATTGGGGGCAAGCAAGAGAGACAAACTTCTGTGACCTGGAAGCCAAGCCACATCAGAGAACCTGTCTTTCTTTCTAGAACAAAATCTTAAATCAAGCAACCTTGCCCTTCCCCCACTCTCAAAGTATAGGTTTTCATCTCAGACAAAGGAGATAATTGGATTTCTGTATTGCTCTGTGATCTACTGCTGCCAGCTGCGTGCCTGTTAGACCATTAACTCCTTGCAGGGCATTTTTATATCTGCATGAGGAAAAAGTAAAAAGGAGAAAAGTATCACTCAGGGTCATGTGAGAGGGAAACATTTTTAAAAGCAGTGCAATGTGAATTCCAGAAACTCAGCATCTATCTCAACTGGCCTAAAAGTATGGCCAGTACTTGAGGACAGAAGCCAGACAACTTGAAACAGAGCAGATTTCCGCCTTCAGGACCAACCCGTACATCACCCAAGGGTTACAGGCAAAGAGTCTGAAAGTCCAGCATGGGCTGCATCTTTCCCTCCTTTGGACTCTTGGCTTGTGCATCCTTCTCCAAGAGGTCAGATCCCTCCAAGTGAGGTCAGGGTCCTCCAAGTGAGAGGCAGCCAGTCACACCACATCCTCTACCTGCATTTATTTCTCTACACACAGGCGTGCATGTAGAGGATGTGTGTGAAATCCTCTCCCAGGTCAATGTGAACTGAACACCCACAGCAGAAAAGGTTGAGTCTGGGGTAATGCCAAGGCAGATGCCACGAAGACTCTTGTCCCAAAATCCCTCAACAGCCCTTTGAATTAATTCATTAAAAGAGTTAAAGGTAAATGGAAAATGTTGATTGGCAATTAGAGACAAACTGAATGTGTCACCATTCTGGGAGCCATGTAATAAAAGCCCCCATCAAGCTTCTCGTTGGACTTATTCATAATTTTGTTACATGGAAATGAAGCCCAGCAAAAAATTCACTCTTCCCTTTTATTTAATGATTCAAGGCTTAGTCAGTGTTAAGGATGAGAAAATTTCTGAGTCTGGCTTAATGTGGATATTACTCCAGACTCTCCCCAGCATGACCTATGCAATAAGCCCTGGTGCCCAGGGACTCAAATGGGAATATCCCTCTATGGACCTACAACAATAAAAAAAAGTCAAACTGAGCAAAACGGCCAAAGTTTAAAAAGTGTCTTTGAGAGTCTCCTATTCATCTAATCCAACGTTTGTTGCATGATCCTTCAAATTTAATGACAGCATCTTGTCATTTCTTTTAAACTTTTTTTTTTTCCGACCACTTTCAGTTAAGACAATGGAGGTTAGCATCTCTGTTTGAACATCTGCTGAGCATTAGTAGAAGAATGACTCCTCTCTCTGCTCCTGGGGGTCTGGGTGCTTCAGTCCCTTTTTCCTCTGAACCAGAGTTAAGTTGACCTTGGCCTTTCATCCTTATGCTCAACCCTTCCTTTTAATCTAAAATTTTTTCAAAACAGATTTCATTTGGGAGGTTTTCACAAGGAACATGGGCTTGCCTGGCCATTCTCTTGGAGGTTTAATATTTGAATTTTAACATTTTAAAGAGAAGAGGATTCATAGTTGAAGAACTTGGAAGCCAGCCTCCAAGCTGTTCCATTACGTTATTGAGTGCCAGTCACCATTAGGGATTTTTCATAATCACTATGAAAAGAAAGAGCCGCAAAAGTCGAATGTCAGCCAGGAAATAAGTAGGTTTCATTTGGGCAGATGATTAATATTAGGAGGAAGGATGTCCAGATTCATGATTTTCTTTTTCCTTAACAGCAATATCAACAAAACAAAGGCAACTTTCTCAGGCATTTGAGGTGACGAGCTCTGTGGTATTCATATTTGGGCTTAGCTCATGGATGATTTCTACCAGTCAACTATTGTTTATTGACCATTAGCATATGGCTAGATTGTTTCTGTTTTCTACATAATGAATTGTTTTCTTCAATTGTTGGCTTTTACATTCAGCAGAATCAGTTAAAAAATTGATTGAGTCTAGCAAAGTGAAACATTGCACTTTGGCTTAAATTTTTCCCTCCAAAGCTACTTAGTGTTTTTAAAATGTCCCTTCTGATTTATAACTGTGAGCCATTGCACACAGTGTTAGGATGATAGTAGTCTTTTAATCACAGTCCCTAAATCTGGTGGTGGATGCAACAGTCCACATTTACTGAAGGAATGAAAAGAATACTCTTTGCTTCTCTCCCTGGATGGGTATTTGGGATAGTGTAGAAAGTGTAGGCATCATTATGGGGACAAAAGAGGAAGATTTAAAAAAGTGAAGGGAACTTGTCCTGTAGTCCCCTCTATGATGATTTCTAAGCCCGACTCTGTAATGAAAAGGCATCTTCGAAGCATTTGTTTGCTTGGAGTTCCCAAATGATGGGCAGCTCCCCCAAAGTTTGCATCAAAAAAAGTCACTTACAAGCTAGGTTCAGTGGTACATGCCTGTGATCCCAGCAACTCAAGAGGCTAGGGCAGGAAGATTGTAAATTTGAGACTTGAAAACATAGTGAGAACTTGTCTCAAAATTTAAAAGACGGAAAGGGAGTTGGTAGAGAACCCTTTGGTTCAATCCCCAGTATCAAAACAAGGAAGAAGAAGTAGAAGTAGAAGTAGAAGAGGAGGAAGAGGATGAGGAGGAGAGGAAGAGGAGGAAGAAAAAGAAGAAGAGGAGGAGGAGGGTGGGGAAGGGAGAGGAGAAGGAGGGGGAGAAGAAGATTATCACTATGAAGGCATGAAAGATCTAACCTCTCACCTGTATTCGTTAAGCATCTGCCTTGTGCTATGTAGTTATCCTAGAATCTGATCATATACTCTGAATTTTCATAATTCTACAATATTCATTTAAAAAAACTATAGATGACACCATAAACACCATCTCACACACCCAGGAAAGGATAAATTTTGATGGAAAATATCTTCAAAAAACCCAACAGGGGGCTGGGGTTATGGCGCAGTGGTACCGTGCTCGCCTAGCACGCATAAGGCACTGGGTTCGATCCTCAGCACCACATAAAAATAAAATAAAGATATTCTGTCCATCTACAACTAAAATAAATAAATAAATAAATATTTTTTTTTAAAAAAAAAAAACCCCAACAGTTTCCTCTGCTTGCAACTTAAGAGAAACTGACCAGACCCAGAGGAACTGAAATCACTCGTTAAATTCTGTCTTAGCACCTTTGGAATTGAACCCTACATAATTTGCAACCTCACTATACTTCCAAATTGAACCCATTAAATTCTTTTTTGTTTAATTAGTTCTGATCAGTTATATATGACAGCAGAAAGCTTTTTGATTCATTGTACACAAATGGAGCAGAATTTTTCACCTCTCTGGTTGTACATGAAGTACAGTCACACTATTTGTGCAATCATACATGTACCTAGGGTAATGATGTCTGTCTCATTCCACCACCTTTCCTACCCTCATGGCCCCTCCCCCATCCCCTTCACCCCATCCAAAATTCCTCCACTCATTCATGTCCCACCCCCATTATGGATTAGCATCCACTTATCAGAGAAAACATTCGGCCCCTGGTTTTCTGGGATTAGTTTATTTTGCTTAGCATGATATTCTCCAACTTAGCATGATATTCTCCATCCATTTACCTGCAAATGCCATAATTTTATTCTTTTTTAATGCTGAGTAATATTCTGTTGTGTACATATACCACAGTTTCTTTATCCATTCATCTATTAAAGGGCATCTAGGTTGGTTCCACAGTCTAGTCATTGTGAATTGTGCAGCTATAAACATTGAAATGTCTGTGTCACTGTAGTATGCTGTTTTTAAGTCCTTTAGGTATAGACTGAAGAGTGGAATAGCTGGGTCAAATGGTGGTTCCATTCCAAGTTTTCTAAGGAATTTCCATACTGCTTTCCTGGAACCATTAACTTATAAAGCTAATTGACTTCTCTCTTGTGTGTCACTCTTTCATCACAGATACCCCCAACACACACACACACACACACACACACACACACGCGCGCGCGCGCGCCCGCGCGCACGCGCAAACACACAGAGGATTGGAAACAGAATCATCATTAATTTAGTCCCCTCCTTTATCAATGATAAGGTTGGCCCTCTATATCTGCAAGTTCCACATCCAAGAAATCAATGAACTGAGGATCAAAAATAGGCAAGGAGAAAATTTCATCTGTACTGAATATGTAGATTTTTTTCTTCTTGTCATACCCTAAGCAATAGAGTATAACAACTATTCACATTGTATTAGGCATTTTAAGTAATCTAGAAATGATTTAAAATGTACTGGAGAACATGCATAGGACATGTGCAAATACTGTACCATTTTGTATCAGGGACTTGAGCATCTGTGGAATTTGCTATCCACAGGGGACGGGGATCTTGGAACCAATCCCCTGAAGGATTTATGTTAAATAGGAGCCAAAGACCATGGAAATCACGTTAGGGGTGTAGGAAGGTGAAGATTTCTCCTGAACATGATGAAGCAAAGCTGGGAACAGGTGAGAGCCCATTTGGGTCCAGATATACAGCAAGGCCTCTGAATTTTGCCTTCAATGTGCTTTGTGCAGCTGTGCCTTCCTTTCTGAGATTTTATGGCCCACACATTCCAAATTGAACTATAATAATAGCTACTTGACAGTACATTCTGAGCTCTGCTCTATGCCTTCATGTATTTTAACTTTATACATAACAATTCTATAAGATAGATAATACTATTATTCATATTTTAAGGTACAGAATCCTGCCCAAAGTTAAATGTCAAGAAATTGAAGATGAGCATCCTGTCGCAGCCCAGGTTTCAGATTCTGAGCACTTATCACCCAGCACTACTGCTTTTCCATCCCATTGGCTCCATGTTATGCAAAATGTCAAATGTAACCTCAAAACCACAGCTCTTAGCCCAGCGCGGTAGCACAACCTGTAATCCTCCTTAGGGAGGCTGAGACAGGAGAATCGCAAGTTCAAAGCCAGCCTCAGCAAAGGCGAGGTGCTAAGCAACTTGGTGAGACCCTGTCTCTATATAAAACACAAAATAGGTCTGGGGATGTGGCTCAGTGGTTGAGCGCCCCTGAGTTCAATCTCCAGTACCAAAACAAAAAACAAAAAAAACCAAAAAAAACGCAGCTCTTACCTACCCTCTTCTACTTGATGAATGCTCAGGACCTCCATGCTATCTAAAACATAAGGCTCATACTTTAGGCTTAGAATTCAGGGTCCAGTCACTGCAATCTGCCTTCACCTACTCTGTCAGTCTGGTTCTTCTCACAACCAACAGAAGCCCTCCATTCTAGCCTCACTGTTCTGCTCATTAGCTCCGGAACACACCCTGCATATTTACATCTTTAGGACCCACAATTACAGATATGTTTCCAGCACCCTCAGGTTACACCCTGCTTGTGTGGTGAACAAAATTGGGTACTTATCCCAGCAGCAGTCAGACCAGGGCAGATCCGAATGTTTGGCTTCCAAAAATGCAACCCAAGATGAACTTGTAGGTATACCACATTCTTCTTGATCCAAATTCTGTCCATCTCAACTCAAAACTCACCAAGTATTATTTTGTTCTGAAATAAGTATTTTTGTTATTCCAAATGTCTCCTTTGTTGTCTATACTATACTTTTACAATGTTTAAAACCTTATGCCAGATTTTATAGACATCTCTTTTCAGTAGTACCCCTACTGTGTCTGCATACTTTTTCCAACCTGGGAAGAGCTTTTAAAATATGAATTCTTTTCACTCATCTATTAACACTGTCTTATCAACAATCTATTAATTTAACATGTATGTAGCCATTCATGCTCATTAAAAAATATGTATGTATGTATGTATATATCTATCTAGGATTTGGCCAAAATTACTAGAGAAGACTTGTTTTTTGTTTTTGTTGTTTTTCAAAATGACCAATCAAATCAGTATATTTTGGATACATTTTTTTTAGTTAACAATTTTTTGGTTAACTATAAATCAGTCTAAATTGTCTATGATTCAGTCCACATCTGTTTATCTTGTCTGCATAATTATAATAGGGTATTTGATTAAAAGCTTTGTTAAATCCTTTATTTGCATGGTATAGCTATATCCCTGATAATAAGCCCAATAACTTTATGTGGAGATAATCAATTCTTAGTTTATTTACACTTGTTCCTGGTGTTAACCTACTATTCTAAGTGCTTGCCATTTGTGTAATAATCTAATCCACAATTATACCAATAATTAATGTCAAATTTATACTTATAACACCCCCTATAAAATTGGAATGTGCCTACCTCCTTTCTGTGGATTTTTCCTCTTTGAGGAGGTATTCCAAATTTGAAGCAGCACCCTGTATTAGTTTCCCATTGCTGCTATAACAAATTACAACCAACTTCTTGACTTTAAATAACACAGATTTGTTACATTATAGCTTTAAGCTTCAGAAGTCTCAAATAATTCTCAGTGGACTAAAATGAAGGTATTGGCAGGACTGCCTTCTTCCTGGAGGCTCTGAAGGGAGAATCTTCCCTTGCCTTTTCCAGCTTCTGTGACTCTAGCCAGCAGCGGCAACACTCCAACTTTTGTTTCCATGCTCATATTATCTGTTCCATCTCTGACTTTCCTACCTCTCTCATAGGAATCTTTGTGATCACATTGGGCCCATCAAAATAACTAATCTCTTCATCTCAAGAGACTTATTTAATTACAATTGCAAAACTCCTTTTTGCCATGTAAGGTAGCATATTCACAGGCTTCAGGGATTAGGATGTAGACATCTTTAAAAGAAGCCATTATCTGCCTTCTACAGAGGGCATTATCTGCCTACCAAGACCTATTACGTGAGCAAATTGCTTCAGTATCTTTGGATATAATTCATTTAGCTGAATTAATGAAATGCATTTTAGTGAGTTGATATGCTTACTTTCATCTTTATTCTTTTGGAATACAGTTCTTTCTGCCCTGCCAGCCTTTCCATGTTGAAAACCCCTTTTCTTAAAATGGAAGAGGTAGGCAAATATGGCAGTTGAGTGGTTCTATTTTAAATTTCATCTAATTTGATACCACCAGCCCTAAACAATAGCTGTTTCCTTCTTTGTTCATCTTCTCACTCAAAAAATATAAGTGAAGACAATGCAATCTCCATCAAAATATCAATGACATTTTTCACAGAACTAGAAAAACAGCCTTAAAATATATTTGTAAGAATAAAAGACCCAGAATAGACAAAGCAATTCTAAGCCAAAAAAGCAAGGCTGAAGGCATTACAATACCTGACTTCAAATTATACCACAGAGCTAGACCAGCAAAATCTGCATGATACTGGAATAAAAGTCAATGCATAGACCAATGTACAGAACATAAAACACAGAGACAAATCCACACATCTACAGTCCTTGAATAAGGTGCCAAAAAAAATTAGAGAAAGGGAAGCCTTATTATTAAATGGTGCTGGGACAACTAGTCATCCATATGTAGGAGAATGAGACTAGACCCTTATCTCTCACCCTGTACAAAAGCCAACTCAAAATGAAAGACCTAAGAATTAGACCAGAAACTACACAACTTAACTAGAAGAAAATGTAGGGTCAATACTTCAACATATCAGCACAGACAACAACTTTCTCAATAGGACTCCTGAAGCTCAGGAAATAATGCTAAGAATTAATAAATGGGATGGCATAAAATTAAGATGTTTCTGAAAAGCAAACAATTAGGAACGTGAAGAGAGAACCCACATAATGGGAGAATATCTTTACTGTTCTGACAGAAGATTAATATCCAGAATATATAAATAAGACAAAAAGCTTAACAAAAATCCAATTAATAAATGAGCAAATGAACCAAACAGACACTTCTCAAAAGAAGAAATACAAATGGTCAATACTATATGAAAAAAATTCAACATTGTTAGTAATTAGGAAAATGCAAATCAAAACTACACTGAGATTTCATGTCACTCCAGTCAGAATGGCATTCATCAAGTATATAAACAATAATAAATGCTGGAGAGGATGTGCAAAAAAAGGAACATTTTGCACTGTTGGTGGGATTGTAAATTAGTACAACCACTATGGAAATCAGTATGGAGATTCCTCAAAAGACTAGGCATGGAACCACCATATGACCCAGCTGTGCAACTCCTCGGTATTTATCCTGAAGAATTAAAGTCAGTATACTATAACAATATGTGCATACCCACGTTTGTAGTAGCATAATTCACAATAGCCAAGCTATGGAACCAGCTTAGATGTCCATCAGTGAATCAAAGGATAAAGAAAATGTGGTATATATACACAATGGAGTTTTATTCAGTCATAAAGAAAAATGAAATTGTCATTTGCAAGAAAATGGATGGAACTTGAGGCCATTATATCAAGCGGAATAAGCCAGACTTGGAAAGTCAAGATCGTATGTTTTTTAAATCATATGTAGAAGCTAGAGAGGAAAAGAAAAGAAAGATGTGGAGGAATCTCATAAAAACTGAAAGAAGATCAGTAGAGTAGAGGAGAGGAATCGGGGAAGGGAAGGAGGAGAAGGAAAAGGGAAATACTGGGGAATGACACTGGCCAAATTATACTGTTCTATTGTGTACATTCATGGCTACGTAACAACAAATCCCACCATTGTGTACAACTATAATTCACCAATTAAAAAATATGAAAAAAATAAGTGAAGCTGAAATCCAAGTTATTCAGGAGGCTGAGGAAAGAGGATCATAAATTTGAGGCCAGACTGGGAAATTTAGCAAGACCATGTCTCCAAAATAAAAATTAAAAATGTCTGGAATTGTAGCTCAGTGGTAAGAGCACTTGCCTAGCAAGTGTGAGGCCCTGGGTTCAGTCCCCACTACTGAAAAAAAATTAAAAATAAAGTTTTTTGGTCTTAACCTTTTCTCTAGCCTCAACTTATTCACAGTCAGTCTTTTAAGATATTCTCTTTGTACAGATTTGTGCCACATCCGTGGTCTTAGATTCAACCATGACTGTATGCCCTTCCTCCAAGATTCTGTTTTTGTTCTTTCTAAATCTGGGCTTGGATGGACACACTCAGTTTCTTTAATGTCTCCTCTGTATTCCTCTCATTAGGATAACCCAAGATTATAGAGTACACATTCCTTTTTTTTTTTTTTCTTAAAGCTACTTATTCTTCTGAAGTCACAGTTCCCTTTAGGAACAGGCTCTGAACTCATTTTACCTTTCTTTGATTAAAAAACCAATGGATGTGTCTGAACATGCTCATTTGTTCCCTTCTCTGCCATTATGAATTCCAAAGTGACTCAGTCACTTCCTCCCATGTCTACCATACCTTCTGTTGTGCCAACTGGCTTTTCCTTTTTGGTCAGAATTAAGCTGACCAAAGAAGCTCTGTTCTCTTTGTCCTCTAATCAGCTGTTCCCCTTTTATTAATGGGACCCTCCCAACAGATGTCTGCACAGTTGAAATCATGACATCACCTCATCACTGTCACAGAGCCAAATGGTCCTTGACCCTCCCCACTTCTCTACCTCCTTGCATCTCTGACCACATGCTTCCACACAGTTCTGGAATTTTTCCACATGATACCTGTTTACATCCAGTGCTCTGACTTAAGTAGGAGGGCTGGAGCTCAGAAAGGTTAAAACAACAGCTAGAAACAGGTCTAGGAATGCATAGGGAAGTGGAGTCCAAACCAATCTGCAGGTCCTAGAAATAAGCAGGGAAGGACAAATGCTGTGATTTAATTTAGGAGAGCCACATGGTTTTAGGACCAGAAACTCTACTCCAGCTACAGGAATAGAGCACGTGACCCAGGCGATGGAAATCACTACATTCATTCTATAACCACTGGGATTTGTTCTCAACTAAGCACATGACCTCAGTCAGATCACTCAGAGCACACTTCAGGGTTTCCTCTGGGAGGTTGGAATGAAGTTTCTCTTGCCTGTAGAGGTGAACAGGAAGACCCCAGTTCAGAAAGTTGCTTGTAACTATCTCAGGACCACAGAAAGAGTTCATTTTAGATAAAATTGATACCATGGAAGGGGAAATAGAAAATTGAAAGAAATCAGGGTCTTGAGGACATCAATGAGCCATAAAACCAAGCCTTCTGTGTAGCCAGCCTTCCTTGAGATTTTCAGTTCCTTTGAACGTAAAGCTTGTATGCATTAGGGTTTCAATTCAAAATGTGTCTTTTCATTTCATAACCATATCTAAAATTCCAATAATAACCATGAGACCGAGTTAAAATGTTAGTTTCTTTTTGTCAGTTATCATTATTCCTGAGTATTAATTCTGGGCAAAAAAGAAGTAGTGTTTTGTTTTTAATGAAAAAAGATTTGTCAATTAGAAAATGTCAAAGGAGAAAACAAAGTTGTAAGACAGGCAGGATTATTAAAGGAATGGCTTTAGGGACTAGCCTTGGATGGGAGAGTGGTGGAATTGGGCTGAGATGAAAGGGACATTGGAGAAGATATAGAATTTCCCAGGAGACAAGGCTCAGAAGGAAGGTGAGGTGCCCTGTGTCAGGGTGAGGGATGGAAGAAGTCCTCTGTCTTGCCACTATGTGAGAGAGAGCTGGCCTGAGGGCTTCCGCAGTACATAGTACAACTATATCAGGTTTTACAATCATGAGCTTTTGGCCATAGTTCTGCATTCTTGTAACAGTTCCGCATTCCTGTGAATAGCCTCAGGGTGCTAGTAGAATAGTCACACCCTGTGCACCCTGTAGCGCTTGCAGGATATATGGCATCTTAGCACATATAAAGAGGGACGTGAACTCAATAAAGGGAGTCTCTTGCCTTGCTCTGTGTGTGTGTGTGTGTGTGAGTGATTTGTCATCCGCGGCTCCCTCGCCTGACTCGGTTTCCCTTTGTGCTGACGCGGGCGCTGGCACCACTATGCTCACTGCGGTAGGTACAGTGACTTTTTATTTCAAAATATTGTTTCCCCAGTGTGATACCCACCCACCCTGCTTCCATGGCCCTAGTTTCAGTCAGGCACAAGCATGTTGCTTCTGGGCAGTTTGTGGCAGCAACCAGATTACCTTTAAATATCAACAATATATGTAGAGTTCCATTCCTGTCCTCTTGCCTCAGCCAAGCACATAAACATCCTCTCAGTCCTACGAAACTCCATAAGAACAAACCTGTAAAACTTCCCTTTCAGATGCCAATAGTGGCTCCCAGTCAGACAGAAACATTGCTAATACATTTTATATTCTTTTCCCAAGATTTTGGTATCTTTAAAAAAACCAGTTCCATCTTCCTATACAGCAAAAAGAACAACTTGTAAAAACCCTGCATGGCCATGGAGTTGATTCAAACGACCTCTCTCTCTTTCAAATCAGAGAAAATAAGGCCTAGAAAAATGCAGATATTCATACTGTCAGCCTGTGGCCAAGCTGGCAGGAAACTTGCAGTGCCCCGATACATGAAAGCCCAGAACTTGTCCCTCCATATCACAAGGACTTCATCTCTATAATTCTCAGCCCATTTTTTCTATTAAAACAAATTTTACTCAAGATCCATCATTTATGTTAAAAAAATCCTTGTTTCAACTCAGTTTCTGGTTATGGATAAGGTTTTGTTTGCATATATGTGATTTGTTTATTTTAGGATCTTTCCTCTCTAGAGTATAAGGCCCTCCAGGCATAGACCACATCTCTGCCCCACACATTTTCCTCTTCCTATGTAACCCTGCCCCACTCAGGGACTGTAAATCCCTGCAAGCAGGGACTCTTATGGGTCTTTGTTTCCTCAGCCCCTGTGAGAGCAGTCGGCACACACTAAGCCCCCAGTAAAAGTTTATCTGATACAAATGGCTTTGTAAACCCATCTAGTTCATGACCATAAATATTATTGACTTCTGATTTCATATTCATTATCATCAGGTATTTTAAGTAGTAGAAGAAACAGACAAAACTAAATTCCCAGAAATAGTCTGGCAATTCCTCAAAAAGGTAAATAGGATACCATATGATTCAGCAATTCCACTCATAGGTATGTACCCCTAAAAAGTGTGTGGATACACCACTCTGTTTATCCATTCACCAATTGATGAAAATCTGGATTTTTTTCACCCTTTCAGCTATTGTGAACAATGCTGCTAAGAACATACATATACATGTTTTGTGTGAAAATGTGTTTCGTCTCTCTTGGGTATATATGTAAGAATGGAATTGCTGGGTCATATTTAATAACTCTAACTTTTTGAGGAACTGCCAAGCTATTTTCTACAGTTGGTGGTACCGTTTTACATTCCATTAATATATGAGGATTCCATTTTCTAACATCCTCACCAACACTTACTTTTCTTTTGTTAAATTATAGCCATCCTAGTGGGTATGAAGTAGTATCTTATAGAGGTTTTGTTTCTAGAAAGGGTAATGGTGTTGAGCTTCTTTGCTTTTCTTCATGGGTCATTTGTGTGTCTTTTCTGGATAACAGCCTATTCAGATCCTCTTTCCATATTTAAAATTGGATTGTCTCTTTTTTACATTGAATCATAAGAATTCTTTTTGTATCCTTGATACTAGACCCTTATCAGATATATGGATTGCAAATGTTTTTTCCATTCTGTGGGTGGTCCTTTTACTTTCTTGATAGAGTTCTTTGATACATGAAAGTGCAGTGTATCTTCCTTTTTCCTCCTCTGTTCACCTATGCTTTGGCCTTCTGAACACCAGTACCTATTACCAGCTAGGTAGTTTCTTTACTTTCAGAAGAACAAGTTTGGTGGGTCACTGGCTGGTCAATGATTGGCTCTTCTAGGAGCAAATTAAGGACCCAGAGGACCAGGACTATTTGAAGGAGAAGAGATCACATGGGAAAATATCAGCACCAAGTGTATGCATTTATCAAGAGCTATGAGCAAGGATTATTCCTAAAAATGGGTTCACCACAGGGACACACAGCGCCCCAAGAAAATTGTCCAGTGTTGTCAACCTGACACCTGGCAGCGGGCTGCCACCCAGTGGTGGAGATGAGAAAGGCTTACGGGTAGTAGTGTGCAGTTCCTAGTTATGTAATTACAAAAATTTTGCTTGGGATTTTAGATAGGCCACTTGTTGAGAAGGCATGTATTTGGCTTTGGCATTGGGTTTTGGCAAAAGCCAAGTTTGTATTTATAAATAAATACAAAACTGCCACCATTGGCCCTCTGTAACATGTGGCAGAGTGTTATGTTCAAAGTCGCCATTGATGTTTCAGGTGGAGCAGCTTGCTTCATGGCCCAATCATGTGCTCCCTCTGCTTTATACAGATTTCTGACTTGCCAACAGAAGGCCCCTAATTTGAAGTGGTTTTACAGCAGTGAAAGATTGGTTAGGATAAAGCTGTGGCTATATCAGGTTATGTCAGAGCAGACATAACCCTATGGCTTTAAGTTTGACCTTACTCAAATTCTACATGATCAAAATAAGTAACCATTAAGTGGAGAGGGGACAGAGGAAGACATAACAAATGGACTAATTGTTTAAAACTTATACATCTCTAATTGTTTAAAAGTTCTACATCCCAGTAATAATTTTTCAGGATTATTTTTCAACCAACTCAATTCACTTTTTTTTTTTTGGGTACTGGAGATTGAACTCAGGGGCACTCGACCACTGAGCCACATCCCCAGCCCTGTTTTGTGTTTTATGTAGAGACAGGGTCTCACTGAGTTGCTTAGCGCCTTGCCATTGCTGAGGCTGGCTTTGAACTCGCGATTCTCCTGTCTCAGCCTCCCTAAGTGCTGGGATTACAGGCTTGCGCCACCGCGCCCGGCTTCAATTCACTTTTGATCTACTAACAGAAATCTACCTCAAATAGAGGAATTCATACTGAAGATTTTGAGGTATCTCACATATTCCAAATTATCAAAGAGTAATGTGTGTTACAGGGCCTCTGGGTAATGCAAATCGAAATTCAAACTTAAACTCTCGGTCCCCTTCTATGCTTCAGCCCGTGTTGACTTCAGTCTCTCTCTGCAAGCAAGCAATCCCATACAGTAAGAAAAATAACCATTGGGAGGTCTCATAGTTCATGTTATACCTCCTATCAGAAAGGGTCCATATGCATCAGAGTTCAGTTGCAGAAAATAGAAACCCTTCCTGCCAGTTCAAGCAGAAAGCATACACCTGGTGATCATGTTTAACTTGCAGTGCTTGCTCCCTCCGTCCCTCCTATTATTAGGTGTCTACAAAGGGCTGGAGATCCAGGCAATAGGCTGGGATTCCAGGATCAAGTTTCAGGATACATTGCAGTTTTCTGCCACAATCAGATAACTATCCACTGCCTCTGCCACTCTCTGTGTAAGTGAAATGGGTGTCCTATATTCTGCTTCTTGATACTCACAAAGCTAAGAACCAAGCCAGGTGCTGGGGTGAATGCCTGTCATCCCAACACTTTGGGAGGAGAATCACAAGTTCAAAGCCAGCCTCAGTAACAGCAAGGCACTAAGTAACTCAGTGAGACCCTGTCTCTACATAAAATACAAAATAGGGCTGGGGATGTGGTTTAGGGGTCGAGTACCCGTGAGTTCCATCTCTGGTACCCCGCCCCCCCCCCCAAAAAAAAAGCTAGGAACCAGGCACTGGGACCTCAGCTCCAACTGTCATAGAAAACCCAAGCATATGCATACCATATTTGCCAGCAATAGCTCCATAATGTGAACTTGTGCCTTCCAAATCTCTCAGGGGCATCTATTTAGTGTCAATGAAGTCATATTTTAAAACCAGCTATAAGGAATCTGGGTAATGTATTCTGTTATGGACTGAATGTTTATGTTCCCCCAAAACTCATATGTCGAAATCTAATCCCTAATGTGATGATATTAAGAGATGGGACCTTAGGTAGAGCCCTCATGAATAGATCTAGTAGCCTTATAAGCAGGTACCAGAGAGCTAGCTAGCCCTCTTTCCACCATTTAGACACAAGAAGTTGGCATTCTACACCCTGAAAAGGGACCCTCATCAGAACCCAACCATGCTGGCGCCTTGACCTCAGACAGCTGGCCTCCAGAATCATGAGAAATGAATGGTCGTCATTTAAGCCACTCTGTCTATGATAATTTGTTATGGGAGTCTGAGCTAAGGCTAGTTCTTTTTCTCCCTCTGTTGTAGTCTGCAGTCATACTGCAAAAGATTGGAAAGGAGTTGAGAGTCCACCTGTATATCTAGAACAGATTCTCACTCTGCCTCCTATTTAGATGTAAAATTTCATGGGAGAAAATTTCCCCTCCCCACCTCTAAACTAATTAATGGTGCTGGAGAGCAACATGATTGGATAGGAGTGTGGAGAGACCACTTTAGAGCCTGGAGAGTCCTCTGAAACCACTTGATTGGATAGGAGTTAGTGCAAATCTTTATGATAGACTTTAAAAGCCCTCTGTGATCTTTGTCCCCTATTTAATCATTGGCTTCATCTCTAACTATTTTCCATTTGTTCACCTTGCAGCACTTTCAATATGCCAACCCCATTCTTATTCCAGCCTTTATATGAGATTCTTTTTTCCTGGAACATCCTTCTCTAAAATAGGTACAGAATCCTCTTCTTTACTTCATTCAAGTCTTTGCTCAAATATCACTTTCTCAGCAAGGCCAACCCTGGACATTCAATTTAATTACAATTTTTTCTCTCCCTTGACACTCATAGTTCTCCTTATCCCACTTTATAATATTCTTTTCTCCATTCACATGTTACTTTCTATAATCAAATTTACTTCTTGATGCCATCTGTCTTTTTCCATTCTCCCTAACAACAGGAACTTTTTGTAAGTTTTGTCAATGGATTCCAGGTAGCTGGAGCTGTGTTTGACTCTAGGTACCCAATAAAAATTTAATGGATGTAAAGATTAATGAATGGATAAACCAGTCACCAAATGAAAGGGAAAATGCAATTTTAAGACAAAGGGAAAAGTTCACAGGGCCCAGTGGCGCACACATGTAATCCCAGTGGCTCCGGAGGCTGAGGCAGGAGGATCATGACTTCAAAGCCAGCCTCAGCAACTTAGTGAGGCCCTAAGCAACTTAGTGAGACCTTGTCTCTAAATAAAATATATAAAAGGGCTGGGGATGAGGCTCAGTGGTTAAGCACCCCCTGGCTCAATCCCTGGTGCCAAAAAAAAGAAAAAGTAGAAAAAGTTCTAGGAAGAAAACATAAGTGCTTTCTACTATATTTAACATGCACTGAGTACCCACCAGATACCAGGCAAAATGAAAACTTAGATATATAAGTTCAGATACTCAGAGACTCTTAATTTATCCCCTTGAAAGGAAATAATGAAAGGAAAACCGTTAGTGGTGAAGTGAGAAGTGAATCCTAAGAGGAATCATGGTTCAAGGAAGTGGGTATTTCATTTTTTTCTTGGATAATCAGAGGAGGCTCTACTGGGGGAAGCCCTAGCTGAGCCAGGCCTTGCAAAGATGAATAAATTTAGGTAGATGGTAGGAAGTAAGGAGGGCATTCCTGGAAGGGATAACTGCACGATAAACCTACCATCACTCTGGACTTTGAAGGCCATCACAGATTACAGGAGAAAAATGAGCAGAGAAATGCGCAGAGAAAAAATTGTTCCCCATTATATTTTAAAAACAAATTAGCTACACAGAAGTAATTGAGCACTGAAATGTTCCCTTCCCCATATCCCCAAAAGGGTAGGTGTTTGGGTTTGAGATTTTGCTAAACCAAAACCTGCCAGGCCACAAGAATGGGGATTTCCCCCTGAGGCCAAGAATAGGGAAGAATCTTTGTAAACTCAGAGCCAAGACCAAAAAACTCACCATGCCATCCTTGACATAAGGTGGTGTGTGGGTAACCCAAAGTGAGAAGTTCAGAGCAATGCTCCCATGAAAACTATGAAAAAAGGAAGGATTGTGGACTTTCAGTCACACTGGGGAATCCATATTAGAGGGGTTTAAAATTCAATGTGTAGAGGAGTTGCCAAGTATCTTTATACATGTTTGCATGTGTATTCATGTGTGCAGCTTCCAAAGTCCCTGCTACTTCATTATTTGGAATAATTTTATTGTTTTCTGAACCTTTCCCATCTTATCCAAGCCCATGAAGGCCTTGTCTTTCATATCTTTAAAGATCTATTAAGAACATCTTTGTATTTTCCTTTAAAAAAAAAAACAACTAAGATTTTTGTTTTAAACCTCCTCTGCAGAGAAATTCTATCACCCTTCTGGAAGGTAGAAGAGGATGCTATCATTCTGTGTTTCAGATAGAATTGTTTTATTTCATTCAGAAATTATTTGCAACACCTTCATAATGGCCTTCCAGCAATGCTCCTGTCCTAATGCCCAGAACCTGTGAATATGTTATCTAACATGACAAAGGGGACTTTGCAAATGTGATTAAGGATTCTGGAATGAGGTATCTATCCTGGATTATCCAGATGGGCCCAGTCAATGAGTTAGTAAAATCTCAGGACCTTTTCCCCTCAGTGGTCGGAGAAAGCTGACCACAGAAGAGAAACATAACACTGCTGTCGCTGAAGGTGTGACAAAGGTACCACCAGTGAAGAATTGTGAACAACCTCTAGAATCTAGAAGAAAAATGTGTTTTCTCCTAGAACCTCAGAAAGCAATGCAGCCTTGTCCACCTCATGATTTGTATCCCAGTGAGATATGTGCTCTGTCTTCCAAAAGTGTGAACAATCAATTTGTGTTGTTTTAAGCCACTCAGTTTGTGGTAATTGGTTATAACAGCAAGAGAACATCAGTACTACAACAAAAGTGAGTTTTTTGGCAAAGATGAAAGTTGTGCACGCGCGTGCGTGCACACACACACACACACACTTACGATGACAGAGACCCACTTGGGTGAGGCAGGGATTCTCTACCCTGCTGTTTTCTGGTGACAAGTTTTCTCCCCAGTGCCTGGTAATACCAATGTGAAGGGAGCTCACAGTGTCTTTTTACAATATGCGTATTCCCCTCGTTAGTGCCATGAAAAGGACATATATAAATATACTTCTATATTTATATATAAACTGGAAATAAATGGAAAGCACATTCTTCTAAGTGTTCATTTGGGGAGGATATTATACTACCTCATCTCTCTTGGCATTTACAGTATAGTCCCAGCTTTATCACCACTGAGTTTTCCAATGCTAGGAAATCATGTTTCTTCTATAAGCAGAAGTATTAAAAACTGACCAGATCACATGCACCCCATTCAGAATGGTGATCATAGTAGAAAACGGAAGTTTCTGAGTACAGAAGACAAGTTAGAGCCATGAGCTCCAGCACCTTCACGTTAGCAGGGGAATCTTCCTCCAAGGCTGCCCATGAAGGACAAAGATTTAATTCAATTTGCACCTTAGTATTCATGGCTTTGGGGACATTTAATTAAACAGGGAAATTCCATGCTTCATTTCCCAGGGTTGGTTCTCTTTCTCAAGCTTACCATGATAAACTGCTGCTGTTTCATTTTACCTCCCTAAAGCTGCAGTGAATAACTTTCTCACTCTATGGGATGTGGCTATTATTTAAGCAGAAGGCATCACACTCCTGAGATATGTAACTCCAGTAACAAGGGACAGGTGGTCTGATCAGACCAACTATAGCATAGCCATTTGCTTCCCTATCTTCATGGAAATACCTATGATATCATTCATAGTTAAATATACCATCCCAAACCAACACATGCATGGTGGATACCTACTGAGTGGTCTCTCCAATTTAGAACAATTCCCTCTTCTCAGGTGACTACCGGTCAAGTCCACAACCACATGTGGTCATAGCCATGGAGTACACCCAGCCTTGTTGCACTATATGAACCTCCTCAATACCATGGCCGTGGTTGATGGTCTGGAATGGGCAATTGAGCCAGACTGGCAAATGAGATCCTCTTTTCTAAGAATTTGGAATTGGTGTGTGAGAGAAAAATCAACCTAGAGAATCACACCGTAATATTTCAACTCAAAAACTATCATAAGACTGGTTTTCCACAGGGCAAACCAGAAAAGTAGAGGAAGTCAATCTACAGAAAGACAGAAGAATATCACAGATATAAAGAATTAGGCAGACACAAAGACTGAGGCAAACAGAAAGATACACACTCTTGTCTGTTTTGGGTGTTGGTTCCAATCTGCTCCTTAGCTACATTCCTACCCTGTGGTATTCTAAGGTACATCTTTTGCCCTTTTAATAAGTTCCTTTAAGCCTGTAGGAGACCAAAATGAAAATAAAAACCCCAACTGAAAATGGTTGTTGAGTTGAAGGCAATTCAGAAGAAACCCCATGCAGGAGAACTCTCTGTACTCCTTCTATTTGCCTAAAAGCAGCACATAGATTTACAAAGACAAAAGGCATCCTGCCCTCCACCCTTTCCACTTGGGAGAACAAGCTTAACCACTGAAGAGAACTTTGGACCCTTATCAGCATGAAAGGGACACCAGAAGAATCAGCGTGAGCAAACTTGAGTCAGTAGATTTACTGGCCCTGTACTTGTCTTTCCTCTAACACTTTGCAGCCCTAGAGGACTCAAAGTTCCTTCCCTTTGTCTTGTCACTTCTCCAAAGTTGATGGTATGTAAGCTGAAATTCAAGCCACCTCTTTGAGAACTACTCATTCCCTGGATATCTTCCATGTACACATGAAATGCACATGTGAATAAAATTTCATTTGCTTTTCTCTTGTTAATCTGTCTTTTCTTACCAGGATCTGTTCCAACTAAGAATTCGGAGAGTTGAAAAGAACTAATTTTTTTTTTCCCTGTAAGCCCTTTTGCTTAGTTGGTTTGAGTGGTGTCTTAGTCTGTTTGTGCTACTGTTACCAAAGCACCATAGCTTGGGTGGCTTGAACAACAGAAATTTATTCCTCATATCTTTGGAAGCAGGAAGTCCAAAACCAGGGAAGCACGGCCTAGTTCTAGTGAGGATCTCTTCCTGACTTGCAGACTGTTATGTGCTAACATAGCAGAGAGAGGAAGCTCTGGTCACTTCATCTCTTTATAGGGCACTTATCCCACCATGGTGTTCCAACCTTGTAAAGAGCATATGTCATAACATGCCTGGACATGCTGGGACTCACAAAGTTGCTGTCCATAAGGAACAGCAGCTATTGGATGCTTGGTCATGCCTGCTTGCAATCGATAAGGAGTTGTAAGGGGCACTAGCCATAGGCATACTTAGCAATGACTGGTTACTATTGATAGGGAGCTCAGCTCTATGAACATGCACAAAGAACATGCCCAATTGCAATTACATCACCTCACTGGACATAACCAATGGACATTGGCTTTCATTGGGTATAACCAATCACCAGTATACACCACCAACTTGGAACTGTATTTAAACTGCTTGTCCTGCCACATTGGGGGTTTTTCACTTTAAGGACATCAGTGAGACTGGCCGCCTTCCTGTCCTTCCCTGGATCAATTCCACCATTCTCTGACATCCAGCCAACGACTGGAGAGAACCACCAGCCAAAAACAATATCTGCTCTTTGTCTAAGAGAAGTCACGTGGCATCAGAGGTATTATGGGGCTCATGGGGCCTAGGATTGCTTGTAGTGTTTAATTGCCCTAGGATAGTGTGACTTGCTTATGGTGTTTAATTAGTGTGCAGTGAATGTTAGTCGGGGTGCTCCAGAACACCCAACACTTTTTACATTAATTGTTTATATCTGATGATTGGTATGATCAAATAAATGCTTGCATTTAAAGACAATTAGTGGGGCTGGGATTGTGGCGCAGTGGTAGCGTGCTCGCCTAGCACACGTGAGGCACTGGGTTCGATCCTCAGCACCACATAAAAACAAAGATATTCTGTCCACCTAAAACTAAAAAATAAATAAATAAATATTAAAAAAATAAATAAATAAAGACAATTAGTTGTAGATGGATACAATATTTTTTTTAATTTATTTTTATGTGGTGCTGAGGATCGAACCCAGTGCCTCACACATGCAAGGCAAGTGCTTTACCACTGAGCTACAATCCCAGCCCCGAGTAATTATTAACAGTGCTGCTTACAACAAACCTCATGAACTAAATTACCTTAGTTTCTAAAGACCCCACCTCCAAGTACCCTGGGAATCAGAGTTTCAGCATATGAGTTTTCAAGAGCTACAAACATTTAGCCCATGGCAAATGTATTTATTTACATATAACCAATGAGTCCTGACCAACAAAAACGAGCTGAGAAACTAGTCTGAGATACCATGACAGAGCTTTTGGGGAAAAACAGCCTTGGCTGCTCACTGTCTCCCCTACTGCCATTAGCATTGTCTCACATCTGTGATATGCAAGAACTAACCAGAAAAACAAGTTGCTATTATATTCTTCTTTTAAAATGTAAGGAGGGAGGTCAGAGATCCTCTTGCTATTCTGAAAGGTAGCTCCGTGTTTTATTATACTTTCTCCTGCATACACCTCAGGAAGAGAAATAAACCCAGGAACTAATTGCTTTGCATTTACAAAAATGACTATAATTGGAACAAATGAAAGGAAAAACTCTTACTAGTGGGCTAAATACCACAAGGGCCTGTCACAGATCAGAATTTATGAGATAATGAATTAGTGCATTGTGCCTCTGAAAATTAAAATATGCGTCTTCTCCCTGCCCCCAAAACCCCCACCCCACACACATTCTTCACTCAGTCCTAATGCCCCCATGTTAATTCAGGGCTAGGAAACAGATTTTCCTGAGACCACAGAAATGACTACATTGCAGGGAAGTGGCTGTCAGACCCAATATGATACAAAATCTGACCTGAGCTAACATAAGAGTCAAAATGAGCCTAACAAATTGCTGATTTCTGATTCTGGTTTCCATGGGCATATGCAGCATCCCAACCATCTGACTTTGCCTGGTTCTCTTAATCCACAAAAATAAATGTGGAATATATTTGCTTTAACCACTCAAATTTATTTTACACAAAGCAGATTTATTCTTGTGCACAAATTCAACAAAATGCTGCTTTGTTAAGAAGAAATTAAAAAAATCTGTTGTTTTTTAAAAGTATCAGAAATATTCTTAGGAAAATGGACGATGACAGATCCCGAGTTTAAAATAGCTAAAATTTACATGTGTTCTTTTCTACCTAAGCAGGAAAATAATCTGCAGGGAATAGGGAGTGTAATAGCAGAATCTACATTTCAGACAAGACCATTCAAAAATCTAAATATTCTGAGTTCAGAAATAGCCTGTGGTTAGGGGTCAAACAATAGGAAATGCTGATACATACCTACTGTGTGGCTTACAGTGTGGGACTTGGAGTCAGATAGGACTTTTATTCATGACAAGCTACATTACTTATCAACTATGTATAAAGTTCCTTAAGCCTCAGCATCTGTTTCAACCTGAGAGATATCAGCTTCATAGGGTTGTTGCTACTCCAGGTGATTTAACAGGTGTAGGAACCTCAACTGACACCCATCAGTGAAGGTCAAGGGGACTCCTGACATTCCCGGAAAGTTTTCTCTCTTCTGAGTTTTTCTAAGCCAGGTTTCCCTTTCCAATAATTAAGCCAAAAGAGCTGTTCCACACTAGGAGGACAGAAAGACATTACAACTTCAAAAGGGAAGATGGAAGAATCTATCTGAAATAATCTCTTCAATCCAAACCTCTGCAATGTAGAGTTTGCTCCTTCCATCTTTCTTTCCCTTCTTTCATCATCCTTTCCTTCCTCCTTTCCTTCTGGCCTTCATAAGAATAACAGGATTATTTTACATTTGTCTAGTACTAAAACAAGACAAAACAACATCCCCATTCAATTTGGACTTACAGACTTGCCAGAGCTCGTAAAGTATGTGTTAGAGTCTTATTCTCACTTCCACCCAGTTCCTACCTAGTTTAAATCTTCCTCTCTGATCTCTTTTCCCACTTGGTTGCACCAGGGACCATTCAGGAGATGCCATCTGGATGCTCCAGTGGCCAGGCCAGCCCGGCCTGGCTTGGTGCCGACATACTCACCTATGGGAACAGTGATTTATGTAAGGAGGGAAAGCAAGACTGAAGGGATCCAGTCTTACTTCATCTTCACAACAATCACAGTTAGCATTTTATTCACTTTACTGAGAAGACATATGTGGGTAATACAGATGGACTAGCTTTCCCAAAGCCCTACATCTCTCTCTCAAACTCTCTGTAACCTGAGTTGTCTCTACAAAGAATAACTCACAGGGCCCAAATCCCTGCTTGAAACTTCCCAGTGATTTCACATCACGCTTCCAGTAAAGGTTTGAGACCCATCGTGATCTGGCTTCTGACTTCTCCAAACCAGCCAGGCTTGTTCTCATCATGAGACCTTCTCCCTTGCTGTCCTCTCTGCCTGGGATGTTTTTCTAAATCCTTCCATGGGAGACTGTCTCTTGTCATTCTATGCTGCTGTCACGAAAGTGTCCCTGACTACCCAGTCTACAGTAGTTCCTCATCCCTGATTTATCCTCTTCAGTACACGTATCAGTTGATGAAATTTACTTGCTTATTCAATGAGATTACTGATTTGTTATCTAAGCTGCCTAAAGATCAAGATCTTCTCATCTTCTCATTATTATGTATCCAGTTTCTAGCAGTATTGTGCAATAATAAGCTAGATAATTATTTCTTGAATGAAAGAAAGAATGAGAGCTGTCTTAGTCTGTTCTGTGCTGCTGTAAGTACCATAGACCAGGTAATTTAGAATGAACAGAAATTTATTGGGTCAGAGTTCTCGAGATTGGGATGTCTACATGGTACTAATATTTGGCAAGGGCCTTCTTAATATACCATCACATGGCAGAAAAGCAAACTGAGACAGCAAGAGGGGGCCAATCTCGCCCCTTTATAATGGCATCAACCAGTAAAGGAGGACAGAGCCCTTGTAACCTAAACACTTCCCATTAGGCCCCAAGTCCCAATATGCCTGTATTAATGATTAAGTTTCTAACACATGAGCTTTGGAGGGACAAAAAATTCAAGCCATAGAAGGAATATTTAAGAGGGTCAGTTTAGGCTGCTGCAGTTTTAGATTTGGCTCCTAATGAGACTGAAACCCTCCTTAATAGCAACCACCCAAACAAGACCCCAAACTTGGGCTGCGGTTGTACTTCAGTGGTAAAATACATGCCTAGTATGCACAAGGGCCTGAGTTTGATCCCCAACACTGCAAAATATGAAAATTTAAAAAGACAAAACTCTAGAAACTAATGCTAAAATAAATTCTTCAAGAAATTAAAACACCACTTGCTCTCAAACAAATATGAAATAAACATGTGTTAAAGACTTGAACTTGTTAATGAGAAAACCAGTAAAATGTTAAAATCAATTCAAATAACAATTTGAAGAACAGAGGCATGTTGGCAATACAGAATGTTGACATAAATTTGCTAATAGGTGCTAACCTAGTTCATATCCTATCAGGTTTTAAATTGTAATGCTTAGGATCATTTTTTTCTGGAGGATGAAAATTGTCTGAGGGAGAAATAGAGGGAAGGTAACCTCAGAAAATGACTCCAACGTTAGTGCAATTTCTGCTAAGCCTGAGATTTCACTGAAACTTAACTTATATCAAGCTTAGGCAGCAAATTGCATGTTTTTATTTCTGGTCAATTAATGGGAAGATAGATCTATGTCTTAAAGATCATTTTTATCTTTTTCCTTAGAGGCTGACCTCTTCTAAAATTTGAGTCACTGGATTCTGAGGGCAGTGTCTTCCATGGCTCATATATTTGGGAGTTATCTCTCCAGAGAGAGTGAAATATAAATTTAGTTGGAGAGAAGCTAATGTTTATTCTAATGAAGTTCCCAAGGCAAGAAAATAAACTCAAACTTGTATCTGGGTATTGTAGCTACTTTAGGGAGAATTGAGAAATTCCAGACTAGAAAAGTATAATCTTAGGAGGAGACGTGCAAGGTGAACATTGCAGGATATTGTTGGAGCAGAAAAGTGAAGAAGAATTGACCCTGAAAGCTGGGTGTACGGAGAAGGGTGGCCAACCTTAGTGTAATCCTGAAGAGTTGGGTCTTAGATGGTATAAAAAGCAAATGCAAATTTAAAACAAGAGGCTTAATTCAGCCTACTGAAACAAGAGTAATTTTCCCCTTCCCCTCCCTTTCAGAATTTTTTTTTCATATCCTTTTCAAATGTACACAAATATTTTAATTGCTAAGAAAGTCCCTTGCCAGTCTCAGAGCTGAGCTATGTTTCTTCAAGGACTGGGACCCGCCTCTTTGAAGTGTAAGGAAGATAAGGCCCACCTCCACATGTCCTGCAAAGAAATGGGCCTAACTTGTCACCTGACTGCAAATTACAAAACCTAATATATCATCCACTTGTCTATATAAAAAAGTGAAATTTCTATCTGTCCTTGTAACCCCTTTATTGGTTTGCCTATAACACACATCACATTCTGGTTTTTTTTTTTTTTTAATAATAAAATTGTCTTCTTTTACCTCTACAGAGAAGTTTTCTGGGTTGGGAGGAGATCTTAGTTTTAATTATATGTCTCCTAATACTAGTCTGTGTTTTAGTCCATTTTTTGCTACTATAACAGAATACTACAGACTGGATAATCTATTAAATAATGTATTTCTAACAGTTCTGGAGTCTGGGAAGTCTAAGGCTGAAGGGTTACATCTAGTGAAAATCTCCCTGCTGCATCCTAACATTGTGGAACGAATCACATTGCCAGTGAGAACACACGAGAGGGCAGGAGCAAGAAACTAGGCATTCAAGAGAACCTGCTTTTACAACAAACCCAATCCCCTCTACCCCCAGTACTAGGGAACTGAACCTAGGACCTTGCTTGAGGTAGGCAAGCACTCTACCACTGAGCTGCCTCTGCAGCTATAACAAACCCACATCTGTCATAAATAACCCACTCCCATGATAATGGCATTTGTCCATTCACTGGAGCCCTTATGACCTGCTCACTTCTTACAGGTCTCATCTCCCAATCTCATCATAATGTCAATTAAATTTCAACATTCATTGGTTTCTAAAGAGAGTTCAGAATAATTTAAACATAATTTAGATTGATTCCCTGGATGAAGTGAGCAGTAGAACAATATTCACGCATTGTGAAATCTTGGGGGAGGGGAAGACTAGTTTTCAGGTAACACTGGGCTCAGGATTGTCATATCCTGACCTCCCCATGGTCCTCCAACAGATGTTAGGAGCATTTTGATTGTGAACTCTAGTGTGGTTAGTGTCATTCGCCCTCAGGCCATCAGCATCAGTGAGCATGAACCCTTGGCCAAGTGGGGCCTCCCCTGTAAGACAGGATGTCTGCCCCATGTCATGAAGCATTGCACTGAGTTCTCAGATATAACTGGCTTTCTTAATCATTTCTGAAATGACAAGTTTATTTTTCCATGTAAAACAGACATTATTTCTTGGAGCTCTTTCTCAAGTGCTCCAAAGTCAGTATTGGAAAATGTTGACTATGTAACCATGGAAACCTCACTGGGAAATCAGAATGCCTGGTGAAAACTCCCAGAACTTTTGTCAGCACTAACCAAGAGGTGATGAAAGCAACTTCTTGCTCTGGTGGGTTTCTCCACAGTCCAGGAGCCCTGTTACAAAGCTGGCTTTGTGATGAGCCCATAGCTCTGAGACTGGACCTGCCCAGCTGACTACGAGGCACAGACTGAATGAGTCCCCAGCCTGACCCCAGCAGGAAAAGTACAATATGCTTAGAAAAAAAAAATCTTGGAGGAAGAAAAAGGCAACTCATTAAATTGTCCAGCACATAAAACACAGATAGTTTTCAAGATAGGAAAGAAGCATAGTTCTCAGATGCAGAAATAGTGGTTTCAAGTATATTCTTTACGAGAGATCTGCTTCAAACTTGAGGACTGATCTTCCATTCCCAAGAATTGTGTAGGGAACATATGTGCACAGACACCATACACATCTGCTCTGAACTAAATTAACATGTTAAGGGGGGAATAAAATGGTAAGGCCTCTAAAGTAGCACCAGTGGAGAGGACAGCAATTCAAAGGGGAATTTTTTAATGCCTTGGGTTGGAATTCTATACTTCAGACTAAAAGAAGACCTAGTACTTATTACAAAGTTCTATCTGTGTTGAACTGTTAGTTTCTATGGAATTCAATTTAATCATAAATACAAACTATTTTATGTCACTGTAGCCAGAAAATTTTGTGTTAAGGAAACTCATGGAAAAGTAAGAGGAGCATAAATCAGAAGATGAAGGTTTGAATTCTGATTCTACCCTTTGCTACAGTAGTGCCTTTTGACTATTGAATGTCTAATATATGCCAGGCACTCTCTATATATTATTCCTAATTTTCATATAATTTATCACATCTTTTATGTCACATCAAACTATTACATCAAACTAGGTGAATAGTTTGAAGTAAAGAAAAAACTAATAAAGTTAATGACTGATCAAAAGTGTTGCTATAAAAATCATTTTTTTTGAAAGACACAACTCTTTATATTGATGATATCAATAGTAATAGTGAGTCTAGAACTTAAAGATTTTGTCATGCATTATGTGTTATGCAATCTGTACCAATTTCCTCATTTAATCTTCCCCAGTCAATAACTTTCATAATCTGATCCTTCAGATAAGAAAACAGTCTTTTAATAGAAGACACAGAGACAAACCCACATAAATACAGTTATCTCATACTAGGCAAAGGTGCCAAAAATATTGGAGAAAATATAGCCTCTTTAACAAATGGTGCCGGGAAAACTTGAACTCCATATATAACAAAATGAAATTAAACACCTATCTCTCACCCTGCACAAAACTAAACTCAAAGTGGATCAAGGACCTAAGAATTAGACCAAAGACTCTGCACCTGATAGAAGAAAAAGTAAGCCCAAATCTTCACCATGTCGGCTTAGGAAATGACTCCCTTCACAAGACTCCTAAAGCACAAGAAATAAAATCAGGAACCAATAAATGAGATAGATTCAAACTAAAAAGCTTCTTCACAGTAAAAGAAACAATCAAGAACATGAAGAGAGAGCCTACAGAATGGGAGAAAATATTTACCACATGCACCTCAGATACAGCATTAATCTCCAGGATATATAAAGAATCCAAAAAACTTAACACCAAAAAACAAGTAACCCAATACTTGGGCTATGGAACTGAACAGACACTTCACAGAAGAAGAAATACAATCAGTCAACAAATATATGAAAAAATGTTCAACACCTCTAGCAATTAGAGAAATGCAAATCAAAACTACACCGATATTCCATCTCACTCCAGTCAGAATGGCAATTATCAGGAGTTGGAGAATATCATGCTAAGTGAAGTAAGCCAATCTCAGAAAACCAAATGCCGAATGTTCTCTTTGATAAGTGGATGCTGATCCATAATGTGGGGGAGGACATGGGAAGAATGGAGGAACTTTGGTCACAGGGGTGGGAAGGGGGAGTGGGCATGGGGACAGTAAAGATGGTGGAATATGATGGACATCATAGCCCTAGCTTTATGTATGACTGCATGTATGTTGTGATTCTACATCACATACAAACAGAGAAATGAAAAATTGTGCTCCGTCTGTGTACAATGAATCAAAATGAACTCTGCTATCATGTAAACCTAAATAGAATAAATAATTTTTTTAAAAAAAGGAAAAAGAAAAACATTTCCAGTGGATAAGAAAGTCTTTATGTGGTAAAGTTGTAATATATCTAAGTAAACAACAAGATCATCTAATTAAGTAAATAAAAAGATATATAAATAAAAAAAAGAATACAAGCAACAATAAATGTTGGTGAGGATGTGGGGGAAAGGTACACTCATACATTGCTGGTAGAGCTGCAAATTAGTGTAACCACTCTGGAAAGCAGTATGGAGATTCCTAGAAAACTTGGAATGGAACCACCATTTGATCCAGTTATTCCACTCCTAGGTTTATACCCAAAGGAATTAAAATCAGCCTACTACAGTGACACAGTAATATCAAAGTTTATAATAGTTCAATTCACAATAGCTGCAAACACAGCCTGCAACAGATTGCAATACATCAAGTATGCTAAAAATCTGTGAGTTCATGATACAGAAAAAAAAAACTAGTCCTCTTTGGAGGTTGTTAGAAAAACAAGCCACTATTCTGAAAACTAGTAAACAAAGGAAAGAGTCGAGAATTTATTGCATCTTTCCTATATAAACTCTACTATTCAAAGTAAGCAAATAATTGAATAAAAGTTTAGGAATAAATATATTTCCCTGTGGCCACAGTTCCCCGGAGGCAGTCCCTTATCCGTAGCCATAGCTCTCCCCTGGTTCTTGGAATACTTCTAAGCACTTTCAAGTCAAAGGATACTGTGTTAGTTTTCTAGGGTTGTATAATAAAGTACCACAAACCGAGTGGCTTAAACAGCAGAATTATCTTATCTCACAGTTGTGGAGACTGCAAATCTGAGATCAAGGTGTCGAGTTGGGTGGGATCCTTCTAAAGTCTGTGAAGGAGAATCTGTTCCATTCTCTCTCCTGGCTGGGTGTGCTGGCAGTCTTTGGAGTCCCTTGGCTTGTAGGAGCATCACCCCCATCTCTGCTTTTGTGTCCACATGGGCTTCTCCCTGTGTAAGTGTGTGTCTATGCGTCCATATTTCCCCTTTTTATAAGGAAAATCCTATTGGATTAGGGTCTACGCTAATGATCTCATTTTAATTTGATTACTTCTATAAAAAACCTATTTATTTCCAAATGAGCTCACATTCAAAGGTATTAGGGAGGATTCCAAGATATCTCCTTTTGGGGGACATGATTCAACCCATGACATATGCCATCAGCATGTACTATTGCTAATCCTCTGGTGCGTCACCATTTTTTGTAGATGACCTTGAGTTTTCACACAACTGACAAATGGTCCCTTTGTTGAAGCCCCTTAGAGTATGCCAGGTGTGCTCTGGGACTCTGATGGGCACATTCACTTTGAGAACTATTTAATAAATTAAGTTGGCAGGATGAAGCAAGGGTGGCATTGGTGGCAGGGGAAGTGAGGGAGGGCAGTGTCCAGTCTATGTCCAGTTTTCTGCCTTGTCATTGGTAGCATGCTGTGTCCACTGAGGTCAGGCATGCAGAGAGGGCTGGGTTGGGGAATGTAAGGGAGATAATAAGTTTGTGTTCAGACACATAAAGAATGTATAAACCACACACACACAATACTGGAAAGACTGTGCTTTAGGATGTTTATGTGCCCTATACATACAAGGTGGCAGCAGGGATTCAGGTTCTAGCTCTGCCACTTGCTAGGTGAGGCACTTAGGACAAAAGACTAATCTTTTTATTCCTTATTATGCCTGGCCAATTAATCTGGTTTTTAAAGACTGAGTGAAAAAGGTCTAAACTTCCCAGATGGGTCATTTGTATTGTGATGCTTGCATATAATTGTGTGGAAGTCAGTCAGTCAGTTTTCCTAGTTAGGATACAAGGGACGCCAGAGATATAGTTTATTTTTCTATGTCACCTCTTTTGGTGTAGGAAGGAGGAGATGTAGGAGAAACGAAAGCTTCCAGGCAAAGTTGGAGAAAAAATTTTTAGTTGTCAATAGACCTTTATTTTATTTATTTATATGTGGTGCTGAGGATTGAACCCAGTGCCTCACACATGCTGGGCAAGTGCTCTACCACTGAGCCACCACCCTAGCCCCCCATTTTAATCTATAAAATGAATAGGACAATATCCACCATACAGTTTCTTATAGGCTTCAGTGAGTTGAACCACACAAAACACTTAACAAAGTGTCGAGCATGTATAAAGGAAAGATATGTTAATATTAGCCAGGATTACTTTTATATACTTACTTTACATCTGGACAAAGTATCACCAACAATAAAGGTTTTAAAACAATCCACCTGAATGGATCTCTATAGAAACAAGTTAGAATTTTTAACTTTCACTTATTTTCTTATTTTCCACTACAAATTAAAATTTTTTTTAAATGCAGTGCCAGACGGAAATAAAGTTGCCGGCAGACCTGTACTTCTAAAATTTTCTCTTTTCCATTTAGTTTTGAACCCAGTAAGTCTATTTAGTTTCTAACCCTGATACTAAGTATCAATTGGAGATGTGAATAAATTTCAAAGCAATGTAGATATTTTAGGATGTCAGGGGACTTTGGAAAATAATGTAGTCTGACCTCTAATTTTCAGATGATGAAATTAAGACCAGAGAGGTTAAATGATTCATCTGAGACCACAGAACTGGAGGCAGAGTTGGGACTACATTCCAGTCCTTATGACTCATAAGCTGGCCCTTTCATCTCCATCATGGTAGCCTACAGCAAAACAGTCCAGAAAAACGTTTGCTGCACAGAATTTTCCATTTATATAATGAACTCAACCCCTCTGTGTAGATACAAGTAAGAATTAGAAATGAGAAACCAAAGCAAGAGTTCAAAAAATGATGGTGCTATTATAAATCCTCTAAAATGATTCCTCTGAAACATAAATGAATGGATGATTTAGCTAGAATTTTTAACTTTCAAAATATCTGTTCTTAGTGAGGAGTTCTGCTCTGTTCACACAGAAAAGACTTTTAGACCCTTGACCTGAGTTGTCACTTTCTCAGTTTTCTTTTGAAGATTTTGTTACTTTTCCCCATCTACAATAATCAATTAATGCTGTGTTCACAATTATATATTTTAAAGATATTCTAATATAAATAAATCTAATTCAGTGAACCAATGAAATGTTAAAGAGGTGGTTGTGTGTCTTCTATAATTAACATCTTTTTTTTGTTTTTGTTTTTGTTTTGCTACTGGGGATTTAACTCAGGGAGTACTTGACCACTGAGCTACATCCCCAGCCCTATTTTGTATTTTCTTTAGAGACAGGGTCTCACTGATTTGCTTAATGCCTCGCTTTTGCTGAGGGTGGCTTTGAACTTGCAGTCCTCCTGCCTCAGCCTCCTGAGCCGCTGGGATTACAAGCATGCGCCACTGCGCCTGGCCAATTAACCTGATTTTTAAAGACTGAGTGAAAAAGGTCTAAACTTCCCAGATGGGTCATTTGTATTGTGATGCTTGCATATAATTGTGTGAAAGTCAGTCAGTCAGTTTTCCCAGTTAGGATGGAAGGAACACCAGAGATATAGTTTATTTTTCTATGTCATCTCTTTTGGTGTAGGAAGGAGGAGATGTAGGAGAAAGAAAGCTTCCAGGAAAAGTTGGAGAAAAACTTAAAACCATTTCCTAATGCAGAATATGACTTTTTGTATGTAAAAACTATGTTAAATAGATATATTCAAGAGAGAAACCAATATAACTGAACTGGATTTTGTTAAAAGGATTCTATTATCTAGAAGACTTGGTATCCATAGCAACTGAAACATCTCCATACTTCTTTCCACACAGAGGGAGGGAAATAAACAGCCAAAAAGCTTGCCATTTCCTCATATCCTTATATTATGGATAATAAATTACTATTTGAACAAGACATCTTAACAAACCCTACTCTGTTGCTTCACTTTTAAAACAGAACCAACAAAAAGAAGGAATCATAGAATCTAACCAAAGCACAGGAATGAAAACCCAGCTCACAAGGGATTGGGGCTGTGCGTGGTCGCGACAGCAGTTCCAAAGAAGGGACTTGCTCTCTGAACTTCACCCCAGACAGGCTGATATCCAAGGCAGAACGTGTTCCAGAGCTGCTGATAAACTACAGGCACCTGGTCCTCTGTGTGGGATTTGCTGGTCTGAAAGGAAGACCAGATAAGGCAACCAATCTCAAAGATACTCTAAACAGAATGTCCAAGCAGTTACAACTGTGTGCTTTTGGCATGTATACTGAGTGCTGTTACTGGATTATAACGTTTTGTTCATTCGTCAAACACATGCTGTACATGCCAGCCACTGTGTAAGGTTCTGAGGAAGATGGATGTGAGTCAGACAGTCCCCGCTGATAAAGATGAATCTTGCATAGAATCTCGGCATCTAATTTCCTATTGACAGCAGTGAAGGATCATTAGCATCCACTTATGATGGACAAGTAATTATTTAATACCCTTAAGATTCCAGAGACAGTTTCTTGCAAACAACTAACAAATAATAAATGTCAACTGACTATAAGAGCTCTAGGGAATTATTGGGATGAAGTTAACATATCATATCAAAATTATGTGTAGCAGGGAGATCTTCAAAACCCAAAGGCTCCAGTTATAAATAAAATGGTGCAATTAGAAATTGTTGTAAATAATGATACAAATAAAGTGTTCAGAAAGAAGTAATAAAGTTGGCACATGAATACATATGGTCTGCCTCCAGAGAATGTTGTACTTCACCAATACACTACCCCTCCTCTTAAACAGCAAGGCTGAACAGGGAGGGGCACAGATGTTAAAATCATTTTATAGTTGTGGTGATTTTTTTTTTTTTAAGTAAGAGGAAACTAGTTCCAAAGTGCAAACCAAAAAACTTTGGAAGCCAAACATACAGTGTGAACTACATTTATATGTTTATTCAACCAATATTCACTGTGCCTCCCTGAGCCAAGAGCTTTTCACCAGAGTTGGCACAGATAGAAACATAGTAAGTCAATGCACTTGTGGTTTATTTTCTCCATAGGACCTTCAAACACACCCTAAGATTTACTTATTTTTTAAGTGTATTGAGTATTGTGTTTCCCCTTAACAGAATATTAAATTGTATGTAGACATAAAATTTTGTGTTTTGCTTTCAGAAGTATCCCAAGCTCCTAGAACAGTGTTTGCAGTGCTGTGTTTGTGGAATAAAAGAATTATGGAGTTTACTTTTAAGAGGGAACAACAAATGCTTGTTAAGTAAAATAATATTTAGTAGAATACGCAGAGTAAATCATAAATTTCCTATGTCTCCTTTCTCTAAATATGACAGTGATAACTCTTCAGTACCATTGGACTTAGGAAAACCAGCATGAGTTTCAAGTAGGATGTAAAAATACTTTGGAACACTGGAAGAACGATGGGGCCATTCAGTACAAGAAAGTTTTAGTCTCTCTGAATTTCCTCTATTCCAAACTATTAAGGAGAAAAATCTTCAAGCATATTTATCCTTTTCAGTGTGATTCTAGGACATCAATAAACATCCCAGTTAACTGAATGACCAACTTTACCGCCACTTAAAAACCCACAACTATCAACATATTCCTAAGTTTGAGTACTTCATTATTTTACATGTACCCACAGTAAATCTTGGGATAGTTTTCTCACATCATGAAGAAACCCCATTCCCTTTAGTTATCACCCTTGTGTCTACTCACTCCTTCCCATCAAAAGCGAACACTTATCCATTTTTTGTCTTATAAACTCTTTATTCTGAACTGTCACATAAATGGAATCATATGTTATTTAATATACTGTGAGCGGCTTTTTTGTCCAAGTTGTAACATGTGTGGGAACTTCATTTTTTTTTTTTTGCAGACTAATAATCTGACATACAACCACACCACATTTTGTTTATTCATTCATCTATTGATAGACACTAGGGTTGCATCCACTGTTGGATGTTTATAAATAATGCTGTTATGAACACTCATCTGTTAGTATTTTTTTAACACGTTTTCTTTTCTCTTGAGTATGAAACTAGGTGTGGAATTGCTGGGGCATATTCTAACTCTATGTTTAATAATTTCAGGAACTGCCAGACATTTTCCAAGGTAACTACCCCCTATTATATCATATTATATGTATGAGGGTTCCAGTTTCTCCACATGTTTAGCAGCACTTATCATGTACCTTTTTTCCTAGCCATCCTGGTTGGCATATCATCTTGTGATTCTGACTTGCATTTCCCTAATGACTAATGACATTAATCATCTTTTCATGTACGTATTGGTTATTTGCATATCTTGTGCTATTTGAGTCCCCTGCAATTCCATATGAATTTTAGCACTGGCTTAATTGTTTTGAACCATGTTTTTTGTTTTCCAGGTATAAATTCTGTCCTTTTTTTTTTAATATTTATTTTTTAGTTGTAGGCAGACAGAATATCTTTATTTTATTTTTACATGGTGCTGAGGATCGAACCCAGTGCCTCACGCATGCTAGGCGAGCACGCTACCACTGCGCCACAACCCCAGCCCAAATTCTGTCCTTTTATTGTTTGTTTCCAAATATTTTATTCTTTTGGATGTGACTATGAATAGATTTTTTTAAATTTCATTTTTGATTGTTCACTGCACATATACAAAAATACAGTTGATTTGTATCCTGAAAACTTGCTGATTGTTTTTTTTTTCTTGTTTAATTTGTTCTTTTTAGTACAGGACAGTACAATGTATTTTGACATATACATACATGGAGTATAACTTTCCATTCTGTGGTTGTAGATGATGTGGAGTTACAACAGTCATGTACTCATATATAAACATAGGAAAGTAATGGCAGATCCATTCTACTGTCTTTCCTATTCCCATCTCCCCTCCTTTCCCCCCAACCCCCAAGTCCAATCAGATGAACTTCACGCCTCCTTTGTCCCCACCTATTGTGAGTTGGCATCTGCATATCATACAGAACATTTGGCCTTTGGTTTTTGGGGATCAGCTTATTTCACTTGGCATAATAGTCTCTAGTTCCATCCATTTACAGGCAAATGCCACAATTTCATTCTTCTTTATGGCTGAGTAATATTCTATTATATATATGTACCACATTTTCTTTATCCATTCATCTATTGAAGGGCACTTAGGTTGGTTCCATACCTTAACTATTGCGATTTGAGCTGCTATGCATATTGATGTGGCCACATCACTAGAGTATGCTGATTTTAAGTCCTTTAGGTATATGCCGAGGAGTGGGATAACTGGTCAATAGATAACTGGTCCATTCTAAGTTTTCTGAGGAATCTCCATACTCCTTTCTGGAGTGGTTGCACCAATTTGCAGTCCCACCAGCAATGTATAGTATAAGTGTACCTTTTTCCCCACATCCTCACCAACATTTATTATTATTAGTATTCTTGATTATTGTCATTCTGACTGGCGTAAGATGAAATCTCAATGTAGTTTTAATTTGCCTTTCTCTAATTGATAGAGACGTTGAACATTTTTTCATTATTTGTTGATCAGTTGTATTTCTTCTTCTGTGAAGTGTCTGTTCAGTTCCTTTGTCCATTTATTGATTGGGTTATTTGGTTTTTGGTGTTAAGTTTTTTGAGTTCTTTGTATATCCTGGTGATTAATGCTTTATCTGAGGTGAAGTGGCAAAGACTTTTGTCCTATTCTGTATGCTCTCCATGTTCTTGATTGTTTCCTTTGCTGTGAAGAAGATTTTTAGTTTGATACTATCCCATTTATTGATTCTTGATTTTAATTCTTGTGCTTTAGGAGTCTTGTTGAAGAATTCAGTTCCTAAGCCAACATGATGGAGATTTGGGCCTACTTTTTCTTTTGGTAGACGTGGGGTCTATAGGGTCTATAATGCCTGTATCCTAGACCCACTTAGAGTTGAGTTTTGTGCAGGATGAGAGAAAAGGGTTCAATTTAATTCTGCTACATATAGATTTTCAGTTTGCCCAGCACTATTTGTTTAAGAGACTATCTTTTCTCCAGTGTATGTTTATGGTGCTTTTGTCTAGGATGAGATAACTGTATTTATGTGGATTTGTCTCTGTCTTCTGTTTTGTACCATTGGTCTTCATGTCTGTTTTGGTGCCAATACCATGCTGTTTTTATTGCTATAGCTCTGTAGAATAATTTAAGGTCAAGTATTATTGTGATGCCGCCTGGTTCACTTTTCTTGCTGAGGATTACTTTGGCTATTCTAGGTCTCTTATTTTTCCAGATGAATTTTATAACTGCTTTTTCTATTTCTATGAAGAATGTCATTGGAAACAATAGAATTTGCATTAAATTTGTCTTGCACTTTTGGTAGTATGGCCATTTTGACAATATTAATTTTGTCTATCCAATAACATGGGAGATCTTTCCATTTACTAAGGTCTTCTTCAATTTATTTCTTTAGTGTTCTGCAATTTTTATTGTAGAAGTCTTTCACCTCTTGTTAAATTAATTCCCCATTTTTTTGAGGCTATTGTGAATGGGATAGTTTTCCTAATTTCTCTTTCAGCTGAATCATCATTGGTATATAAGAACACAATTGATTTATGGGTGTTAATTTTATATCCTGCTACTTTGCTAAATCCATTTGTGAGTTCTAGAAGTTTTTTGGTGGAGTTTTTTGGGTCTTCTAAATATAGAATCATGTTGTCAGTAAATAGGGATAGTTTTAGTTCTTGTCCTATTGGTATCACTTTAATTTCTTTCTTGTGTATAATTGTTCTGGCTAGAGTTTCAAGGACTATGTTGAACAGAAGTGGTGAAAAAGGGCATCCCTGTCTTGTTCCAGTTTTCAGAGGGAATGCTTTCAATATTTCTCCAATTATAATGATGTTGGCCTTGGGTGTAGCATATATAGCTTTTACAATGTTTAGGTATGTTCCTAGTTTTTCTAGTGTTTTGAACATGAATGGATACTGTATTTTACCAAATGCTTTTTCTGCATCTATTGAGATAAACATGTGATTCTTGTCTTTTAAGTGTATTGATGTGATGAATTACATTTATTGATTTCTATATGTTGAACTAATCTTGCATCCCTGGGATGAACCCCACTTGATTATGGTGCACCATCTTTTTAATACGTTTTTGTATGTGATGTACTAGTATTTTATTAAGAGGTTTTTTTTTTGTTTTTTTTTTTTGCATCTATGTTCATCAGGGATATTGATCTGAAATTTTCTTTCCTTATGTGTCTTTGGTTTTGGTATAAAGGTGACACTAGCTTCATAGAATGAGTTTGGAAGGGTCCTCTCCTTCTCTATTTCATGGAATAATTTGAGAAGTACTGGTGTTAGTTCTTCTTTGAAGGTATAGTAGAACTCAGCTGAGAATCCCTCTGCTCCTGGGCTATTCTTGGTTGGTAGGCTTTTGATGGTGTCTTCAATTTCATTGCTTGGAATTGATCTGTCTAAATTTTCTATGTCTTCCGGATTCAATTTGGGTAGGTCATATGTTTCTAGAAATTTTATTGATGTCTTCAAGATTTTCTATCTTCCTGGAGCATAAATTTTCAAAATAGGTTCTGATTATCATCTGTATCTCAGTAGTGTCCATTGTGGTAAATCCTTTTTCATCACAAATTTTAGTAATTTCAGTTTTCTCTTTTTTCCTCTTCATTAGCTTGGCTAAAGGTTTATTAATTTTATTGATTTTTTTCAAAGAACCAACTTTTTGCTTTGTCAAATTTTTGAATTATTTCTTTTGTTTCAATTTCATTGTTTTCAGCTCTGATTTCAATTATTTCCCATTTTGGTGTTGATTTGTTCTTCTTTTCTAGTGCTTTGAGATGTAATGTTAGGTTATTTATTTGTTGACTTTCTATTCTTCTTATGAATGAATTCAATGCAATGAACTTCCCTTTTAGCACTGCCTTCGTAGTGTCTCAGAGATTTTGATGCATTGCATCGCTATTCTCATTTACCTCTAAGTATTTTTTTATTTAATTCCTAATTTCTTCTGCTATCTATTCATCATTCAATAGGGTATTATTTTGTCTCCAGGTGTTATAGTAGTTTCTAGTTTTCAATTTATCATTTATTGCTAATTTAATTCCATTATGATCTGATAGGATGCAAAGTATTATCTCTATCTTTCTGTATTTGCTAAGAGTTGCTTTGTGGCCTATCATATGGTGTATTTTAGAGAAAGATCCCTGTGCTATTGAGAAGAAAATGTATTTAGTCATTGATGGATGAAATATCCTATATATGTCTGTTAAGTCTAAATTATTAATTTTATTTTTTAGTTCAGTAGCTTCTTTATTTAGTTTTTCTTTGGAAGATCTATCCAGTAGTGAGAGAGGTGTGTTAAGGTCACCCAGGACCTGTTTGTGGTCTGTTTGCTTCTTGAAATTGAGAATGGTTTGTTTGATGTATGTAGATTCTTCATTGCTTGGAGCATAAGTTTTTATGGTTGTTATGTCTTGTTGATGTATAATTCCCTTAAGCAGTATGAAATGTCCTTCTTTGTCCCTTCTGATTAACTTTGGATTGAAGTCCACTTTATCTGATATAAGGATGGAAACCACCATTTGTTTATGAGATCCATGTAAATGATGTTTCTTTCCCAGCCTTTTACCTTCAGTCTGGGGATGTCTTTGCCTATGAAGTGATTCTCTTGGAGACAGCATATTGTTGGGTCCTATTTTTAATCCAGTCTGCCAGTCTATATCTTTTGATTGATGAGCGTAGGCCATTTACATTCAATGTTATTATTGAGATAGCATTTTTATTCCCTGTCATTTTGATATATTTCTGGTTTTTAATTTGAATTTGTTTCTCCATTTATTCACTGTTATTTTAGTGTAATTCCTTCCTTTGCTGGTTTTCACTTTTATTTTTCATTTCTTCTTCATTAAATAGGATGCAAAGTATTATCTCTATCTTTCTGTATGTGCTAAGAATATGTTTTGTAATGCAGGCTTTCTAGTTGTGAATTCTTCTGTTTTTCATGGAAGGTTTTAATTTCATAAATTCTGATGCTTAATTTTGCTGGGATTAGTATTCTTGGCTGACATCTATTTTCTTTCAGAGCTTGGTATATATTATTCCAAAACCTGCTAGCATTGAGGGTCTGTGTTGAGAGATCACCTGAGATCTGAATTGGTTTCCCCCTAAATGTGACCTGTCATTTTTCTCTGGCAGTGTTTAAAATTCTGTCCTTATTCTGTATATTATGCATTTTCATAATAATATGCCTTGGTGTGGGTCTGTTGTAATTTTGTATATTTGAGGTCCTGTAAGCCTCCTACATTGGATTTTCCCTTTCATTCTTTAGGTTTGGGAAATTTTCTGATATTATTTCATTGAAAAGATTATGCATTCCTTTCATTTGTATCTCTAAGCCTTCATCTATCCCAATAAATCTTAAATTTGGTCTTCTCAGGTTAACCCATATTTCATGGAAGTCCTGTTCATGGTCTCTTAACATCTTTTTTCTACAATCAACTTTGTTATCAAGATTATATGTTTTGTCTTCATTGCCTGAAACTCTATTGTCCAAGTGATCTAGTCCATTAGTGATACTTTCAATTGAAGCTTTAATTTGGTTTATTGATTCCTTCATTTTGAGGATTCTGCTTGGTTTTTTTTTTTTTTTTTGAATCTCTATTGAAGTGATATTTCACTTCCTGTATTTTCTCTCTGATTACACTCCTTATACTATCCTTTAACCCATAAATCAGTGTAACTATGTACATCCTAACTCTTTCTCTGACATTTCCTCCACTGTGGTGTCAATAGATTCTGTTATTGAAGTATCTTAGTTTGTTTGGGGTGATTTGTTCCTTTGCTTTTTCACATTGTTTGTGTTTCTACCCATCTAATAGAATGGATCTGAGGTAGTACAGTTTCTACCCTATGGACATATAGTATTCCTGAAAGTTTCCAGTACCTCACTGACTGGGGAGAGACAAATAATAATAGCAACCAATGCAAACAATATACAGCATTAAACCAAATAGTTCCTACTATGATGTCCATAGTGTTAATTATCACAATAAACAGAAATGATATAATCAGTTATTGCCTACAATAAAAACAGCAACTTTGCAAAAGAGTTTACAATTTCAAATCGTGGACAGGAAGAGAACAAAGGTGACATAGAATGTGATGATTATGAGGGAAGAGGAGAGAAGACAGAAATAGAAAATTAAAGGAAGAGTGAAAGAACAATAGAAATTGGCTGTTAGCAGAAGAAACGCAGTGAATCACGGGAAATTGGTAAGACAAATACATATATAAATTAAAATTTTTTTAAAATTGAAAATAAAAATAAAAAAATACAAAACAAAACAAAAATATATTAATCAAACATCCTAGTACTCAAAAAAACTGATCCATGAACAACAACTGTCTTCAAAAATGCTAGAAGTGAGAAATAAAACAAATATTAGTGTGTATAAAAATCCATGAACTATAAAGGTTACAATTAAACAAAGAAAAGAAGAAAAAACAAAAGAAAAAAGGAAAATGGAAAAGAAATTTTAAAAACTTCATGAAAAGTTAAAGAATTCTTTCTGTTTGAATTCAAAAGATTCTCATCAGTTCTAGATGGGGTCATCTGGAGCATGATGCTCCATCTCCAGATTGCTGGAGTGAGAGAGGTAATCCTGTAGGTAGAATTCCTAGAGCCAGGGTTTAGGTTTAGGTGGGCTCTGGGCTCTTTGTTGAGTGCCAATTGATCTGGAGATTTTAAATCAGCACACCTCTAGGGCCCAGTAATTGCCAGTCCATACTGAAGACTGGGTTCACTCCCCTAGGTTCCACTTGTGTGTTGGGGGAGCCAATTCTTATTTCCATACATCATTTGCTGACCCAATGTTTCCTGGTCTTGGGTTCAATCTCCAAACTCAATCTCTCCACCTCCACCCTTCTGAATTCCAGGCCAGACAAGTCTCTCCCAGCTGGTCCTGTAAGCAGCCGGATTAAAGGAGTAGGAGTAGAGCCAGGTGGGTTTCTATGACTAGTTGTCCTCTGCATAAACCTCTCTCCAGGTTTGATTTTTCTCCTGAACACTTAAGCACACTCTGTGTCATGCAGTGTGTGTTTACTGGGCCTATATTTCAGGTCAAACTTGGGTTTGCCAGGAATCAGCTCCCTTAGCTGCCAATCCCCATGCTGTGGCTGCAGAATGGTTCCTTCCTTTGCCCTCCACATGCTGCCTGGAGAGATGGTGGCTTCTTTCCCGAGCAAGGATATTGTGCAGAGTGCTTTTCAGATTAGTGGGTCAATGTCCATGATCTCTAAATGCTCTGTACACAGACATGCCTCAGGCCTCCTAAAAATGTGGTTTCCTTTAATTCCCTTATTCCTCCACTTTGCTCTCAGAGGGACTGCTCTTGCTGGTGCTTTAGGCCCAGCCATGGCAGAAACTGTGCTTCTGGGGATTTTTTCCTTATTTTTTTATGTCTAACCTTTTGAATTCCTGATCTACTTTGAATGTCCAGTTTTAAAAGTCCCTCCCTCTCTCTCTTTTTTTTTTTTTTCCTGTTCACTCACCTTGCTGAGAAGGTTCCTGTTTGCTTTGTTGGTTTCATGCCACAGGAGCAGCCAGGAAAGCAACCTCCTCTATTCCATAATCTTGAAACCTCTCACTGAATTTTTTAAAATAGTTCTAGTAGCTCTTAGTGGATTCATTAGAATTTTTATATACAAAGAGCATGTTTTCTCTAGGTAGACAGTATTAGTTCTTTCAAATTTGAATGGGGCTATGGTTGTAGCCCAGCAGTAGAGCACTTGCCTAGCATGTGTGAGGCACTGAGTTCAATCCTTAGCACCACATAAAAATAAGCAAAATAAAGGTATTATGTCCATCTACAACTAAAAAAAAAATTTTTTTAATTGAAAGCTTGTTTATTTCTTGCCTAATTTCCCTAACTAGAACATTCAATACGATGTTGAATAGAAGTGGAGAAAAAGGACTTTCTTGTCCCATTCTGAGCTCAGGGATAAAATATCCACTCTCTCAGCATTAAGTATGATGTCAGCCAGGAGCTCCGCCCCCCCAACTTCTGTACTGGTGTGATGGCAAAACTAGACCTGGTTGTGAAATGAAATTATAAAAACGTTATGGTAAGAAACAATGCCTGGGGAAAGGGTAAGTGCCCCTCCTCTCTCTCAGCCTTACTCTAGGAAGCCTAATTAACCATGGGTTCCTACCTTTTGGATTGTAAATAACTGCCCTAGGAGTCTGACTACTCCCTCTTGAAATGTAACAGATGCCTGTGAAAAGAGCTGTTTCTTTTAGTTTCTGTAAGCATGCTTTGTTAGAGACTCTGCACAAGGCCTTCAGCTATGCAGATTAGGAATTAAAAAGAAAAAAAAGCCCCAATGGTAGGATGGGTCTAAGATGATGCCAAATAACCCATAAATGCTGTGAGACACTATGGATCAGGGATCAGAATTTGGAGTTTTGTTTTCCTCTGGGCCAACTGGTGTAAAATAAAGTGTGGAGTTCTCCTCCTCTCTGAGTGCTACTTGCTGCTTCTTGACCAGTCTGTCTCCCACAACACTGTGCCTTGAATTCAGGGGCATTCCACTACTGAGCTACATCCCCAGATCTTTCTATTTTTTCAATTTTGAAACAAGTTCTCATTAAATTGTCCAGGCTGTCCTCTAACTTGAAATTGTCCTGCCTCAGCCTCCCAAGTAGCTGGGATTACAGGTGTGCACCACCACATCCAGTTACCTATGTGGTTTCGGTAGATTCTTTTCATCAGGCTGAGGAAATTCTGTTCTATTCCTCATTTGTTGAGTATTTCTGCCTCACTGAGCTGGAAAAGGGGAAGGAGGGAGTGGTCTTGGTTCAGATACCATAGACTGTCACATTTCTTACCAAATTTTTGTGGATCTTCTTGAATAGATTTTTTTTTTTTCATTTGCTGTTCCTCCCTAGGAACATTTCCAGAGGTTTTATTTGTTATTTATGTTTAATGATTCTCACTAGTTTTTCTGTGCAGCAGGTCAGCAGAGCTCCTCATGCAGTAATGTAGAAGTCTAGCAGTGCTTCATTTTAATGGGTTTATTCATTGCTAACTTACAGCAGGGGTGATATGACATTGATATCATTCACTCTTTAATGCTAAATGGGGTTGCAGCAATAGTAGCATGATGTAAGATCCTCAATTAATAATGACAAGCTGCTTATGGTGATGCCTGTGGTCTGCTCTGGAGATCACAGACACTGAGAGAAAACAGCTCATAGGTTTGGTTTTGTCAGTGATTGGATAGACAGTGTACAGTACCACTAATGATTAAGCATGTAAAACTCAACCTGTTGGATGGGCTTTGAAGAAGCTGCAAACCAATTAGTCTTTTTTATCTTTCAGAAGCAGCCTGGAAAATGAATTTTAATTCAAATTCAGTGTGATTTCCAGGCTGTGCAGAATAAGAGACATCGATGATATAAAATGGGAAACAGTTGATTAAGTCTCATCTGAGTTTTAAAAGTTAAATGCTTAGAAAAGCTCTAGTCATTTGCAATAATCACATTTACATCTACCTTGATGAAAATGAGGTAGTGCTGAATCTCAGAGTGATTCTCAGCTCTGGAAGGGATTTCATATTGTATGAAGTCTTCAGAGAGGCACTCAGCAAAGTACCTGCTGTAACAGGATGAATATTAAGAACATAAAGTTCTTTTGTTACAAATGCACCTTCCTTTGATACTAAAACCCAAGAATCACTGATGAGTTTGAAATAGAAAAGCCTGTGATTTCTAAAGATGTTTCCAGAGGAAGAGAGATTTAATGTGCTTAAATACATCTTTAACTTTTGGGGGGGCTAGGGGTTCTCAGAGGCACTCAACCACTGAGCCACATCTCCAGCCCTATTTTGTATTTTATTTAGAGACAAGGTCTCACTGAGTTGCTTAGCATCTTGCTTTTGCTGAGGCTGACTTTGAACTCTCAATCCTCCTGCCTCAAGCTCATAAGCCGCTGGGATTACAGGCATGCATCACCACACCTGGCTTCTTTAACTTTTGACACTAGAGGATTTCTTCCCCTCTTGAAGGACTTAAAAATCATTTCCTTAATACTTTCACATATTCTAAGCAGAAGATATGTGAACAGCAGATGATTGACATTTAGTTCATTAGGTTAGAACTAAAATTTATCACCCTGGTGACTGGTTCTGGAAAAGGGCACTCTCCCTAGAGAACAACAACCCTTAGATATATGTCCAGAGCTAGTATGAAATGGTATTTACCAAGTTGGCTCTTATTTTAAAATTAACTTTTGAATCCTTTTTTAGAATCCATGAACACCATAATAATTTCTCTTGTACATATAAATCAAATATTAATAGTGTTCATGAATATATATACATACTTATTATGTTCCAGGATCTGTTCTCCAGACTCATGCATGTGTATTCATTAATCATTGCAACAACCTTACGAGGAATCTGAGGCACAGGGAGATTAAGTACTTTCCATGGTGGCACAGCTGGCAAATGGCAGAGCCAAAGGTGGAGGCTCTGGCAATCATTACAATGTGCCACCTCTATGTGCACAATGCTTCTGATGGTTTCTTTGGGCATCAAAATGAGTGATTGGTAGAATGATCCAAGCAATAAAGTCAGAATGGCTTCATGACTCCATTCTCTCTCTGCTTATTAGTTAACCCTTGTGAGGGTCTATATACACATATAGATATGGAAGAATTATGTTACCACAGTGGACAGATAAAAGTAGTAGTATACTGATTACAAAAGACTTGCATGGGCATCGTAGCATTGTAAAAAGGGCTTAAGGTTGCTGCATGCAGTGGCACTTGCCTATGATGCCAGTGATTCAGGAGGCTGAAGGAGGAGGATCACAAGTTCAAGGCCAGCCTCAGCAACTCGGCAAGACCCTGTCTAAAAATAAAAAGTAAAAAGGGCTGTGGATGTAGCTCAGTGGTAAAGCATCCCTAGATTCAATCCCTAATACAAAAAAGAAACAAAGAAAGAAAAAAAGAAGTAGTGTTGAGACAGCTGGACTCATAAATAGCACTAGATTACTGAGCTGTTTTCCAGGGAACAAATGAATTTATGGAGATTCTGACATTTTTACCCAAAAGCAACTTTCACCTGAGCAATCCAAATCATTTTACACGTTAACAAACAAAAAAATTGAAACCTCAACGTACATTTGGTTCTATTACTTCGATTCAAAGTCACCAGTTTCAAGTTCAGAAAAAGTCAAGCCCCAAAGCCAGCTGTATAGGGGCCAACATCTAATCAAGAAGATTAATGGGCTATGCAAAGAAATTATCAGTCATCTGTCAAAAATTAGTACTTATTAATGTGAAAAACATCATTCAATTGGCTGTTTAGAGCTGTAGACCTGGCAACTGTCTCTAACCTAAAATCACCATTCATACAGTTTAATTAATACTGCTCTTTGAGGAGCAGAGATCACATCTCACAGATTTGTTTTATATATCATTGTGTCTGACAGGCAGTAGGCAATCAAGAATTATCCTTTAACTTAGATTGATGCATTAATTGCTATAAAGTGTTAGAGAAGCACATAATATATAATTTGCGACATATCCACATTGAAATTCTAGTAATGGCATGATTTAGGGAAATCACTTCCTCACTGCACCTGTGCTTTCTCACCTGGAAAAGAACAGTTGAATTGGAGGATCTCTACAAGTTCCTTTCAGTTCTGAAAGCCTAAATTCAGACCAGCACACTATGTCCCAATGAGAGGAAGATTGAAAGTCAAGGTAATATACTTATATACCTTTGGGGACTGAGTTAAATGTTAGCTCTGTTTGAAGTAGAACTGGTGGTGGGTAGTTAGTGGCTGATCTATAAATGAGATGCATAAGTTTTTATTCATTATAAACCACAAATTGGTCAAGGAGGAAATATCCCTATACAAATGAAGAATCAAAATCTCTTGAGTGGTGAACTCCTATTCTGTATACTCTTTTTGGACTCCAGTTAAGAAGAGAGGAAAAATACCTTATCCTCCAGTAGAGGGAGCCAGATTTAAACGTTGACCAGACCAAACAATAAAATTTAACATTCCACGACAATGTTTTCCAGATGTAGGAAAGGAAAATATGTGTTTTGTTACTGCATCCTCATTTCTGGTATTACATAATAATCAAAAATTGTTTATGAGACCAATACTGATTCTCCAAGTCAATATTTTTGCCAGTAATAAATAATTGTACCCTTTTTTTTGAACCTTTTCTATCAATTTCAATTTCTAAGTTTGTAACTCAGCAATGGCCCAGCCTAAAAATCTTAAATTCACTCCCAGGATCTTTATAGACAGACACGTATTTAATCTCTGGGTATCTGAGTTCAAATTCAAATAAGACATTCAGATCTATGGAGGTGAATCTGTGGTGATATTTGCAAGCGAGGATAATGTAGAGTTAGTTAAGATGAGTCATACTGAAGTAGGGCGGACCCCTTATGAAAGTAGGGGGGAGGGCTGGGCACAGATATGCACATTGGAAGCACATATGGAGACCATGGAGGCAGAAGTGAGAATGAGGCCAGCAAACCACTGGAAGCTGGGAAAAAGGCATAGACCAGACTCTCACCCCCAGCCCTTGGAGGAACCAGCCACCTGCATCTCAGAATCCAGCACTGAGAGACAATGAATTTCAGCTGTTTATGCTACTAAGTGTGTAATATTTTGTTACATCATCTGTAGCAAACTAATACAAGAAGTTATTTCATTCTCTTATGATGTTTAGAAGGAAAATATTCTTTCAAACATCATCTTCAGTTTCTTTTCATTTTAACCTTTAAAACAAAAAAGTAACCTTTTAATATTCCAAAGATATATAAATACATAGTAAAAGTTAGAAAGTACTGGTAAAGAATAATAAAATCATCACATTTCCACAAACCAGGCCTTACCTTTCTTAAGAGTTTATTGCATATCTGTTCAGATATTTTTTATTGGTGCATTATAATTATAGTGGGATTCATTATGCCATATTTGTACACATGCATAACATAATTTGGTCAATCTCATTCCTCAGGACCTTCTCCGGGAGGTATTTTTATACATTTAAAAACATGGGTGAAATTTTTACCAAAATCATATTATATACTCCATATCCTGCTTTATTCACTGAATGATCCACACCTTTCCACATCAATAAGCTTTCATTTTTCTCATACCTAGTTCATAGTCTAATTCTTTTAATTGTGACAAAATGTTTTCACAATTGCGTGGTCCAAACAATAATCCAGTTCAAGATCCCTCTTCTAATCACACAGAATCACTCCTTTTCTCTTTTAAATCTCACTGGCTTGTTAAATCAACTGGGCCAACTGTTCTACAGAATGTCCCATCTTCTACATTTATCTGGGTATTTCCATGTGGTGTCATTTTTTTCTGCTTTTATATCCTTTGTATTGCTTACAAATGGATAGAACCAACAGCTTAAGGTATTCAAGCTAAACATTTAACTAAACTACATCAAAGATGAGTCTACATATTTCATACCAAACATTTTTAAATGGTAGTCTGGTCAAATCCTCAAAGTGGAATGTTGTTGAAAAGAACAGAATGTAAACAGTTATCTATTGTGTATATCATATATTTGTTTTCTCTAAAGCAAGAAATAGTAAAAAATATTTTCTGAATATGATCATATTCCACGTAATAGACACCTCCTGAACGTACCTACTAATTTGCATTCCACAAAGGAAGGTATGAAACATGCACTACCCAACACAAATCAAAGTCACTTAACCATGTTTTCTGAAACTTTCAAGAGATCTCCTTGACCCTACCCAATTCATTAACTTCTCATTAAGTCTACTTCACCAATGTTCCATTTATCAAATATTTGCTGAGCACCTATCATATGTCATACTCTGTCCTATCTATTAGGGAAGTGAAATGCTCCTGCCCTCATGGAATTTAATTCTGTTTGTAACTCAGAAATGGCCCCGCCTGACAATCTTAAATTTTGATAATGTGCTTTTGTCACAAGCTCATGCCCTCTCAGTTTTCTCATTCCCTCATTACTTTGAATCTCAGAAGTTCACCTCCTTAGGTCGTCCAGTATCCTGGTAACTCTACATACCCACAGTTGACCACAATTTCCTTCTTAAGGAGTTGGACCCTGGATGGTGAAACACTTGAACAACCCTCTAATAACTCCAACTCCTCAGCGCCTTTGTCCACACAGCCTCATCTGTGATGACCTTCTCACTGTACTTACTCTTCATAGGTAAACTCAGATTTTGCTAGTTTTAATTACCAGTCACATGTCTATGACAGAAAACTCTCATAGCTCCAGATCATTCTCTGGGCCCCTTTCCCATTACATCCAACCACCTGCCAGATATCCCCACCTAGAGACAGAACACCTTCTTCCATACCCTGACTTTTCCTTCTGTGTTCTCTAACATCATTAGTGGTACCACTGATGTCATCATGAATTCCTACTTCATTCCCTACCCACATAATTAATCAATAAGACCTGCCAACTCTAAATCTTAAACAGCCTTGCTGCTTTCTGTCCACTCTGCCATAGTCTCTCTCCTGCACCCTGATGATAGCTTCTTCACAGTCTTTCTTTTCCATGGTCTCTCCAAACATTCCTCCATGTTACCTTTAAGTTATATTTCTACTCGTATTTCTTGCTAGGTTATTCAACATCTTAAAATCTCACCACCTCCTGAATAGAGTCTTCTGCAGATGTACCTTGCATAAAGTGGCTCCTGCCTTCCTCTGTCACCTCAGTTACTGCCACTTCCTCCCTCTCTGTATGCATCATGTCCCATGACTTGTCTCTAGCCATCACCTCTGTCTGGAATTCTCTTCTCATCCCACCTGTCCCATGTCCCCGCTGCCACTTCCTTTCACTCAAGTGTGCAAAGTTCATGTAATGACTTCTTCATATATCAACACATGTGTCCCTCCTTAGTTGAGAAACTGTGGTTTTCCCCGGAGGACCAACAAACATCTCTAGAATCCCTTTGCATTTGCACATATTACACGACAGCAATTATTCTTTGGAGTTGTCTGTTTCTAGGTCCATTTTATATATAATTTATGGTTTTATAGACAGGGAGTCTATCCCCTGTACTAGCCCTAGAAGTTTAATAAATAACCTGTGAAAGAGCGAATGAATAAATGGACAACATACATTTTTAACAATACAGCACCTCAAGGTCAATTAGGAAATATGTTTGCTATTCAGAAAGCATTTGTAGTCCATACTTAAATAAATTTAAAAAAACACATTGTCAAAGCTCTCAAGTTCAGTATTTTCTTTTATAAAACCTTTATTAAAGGATAATACACATACAAAAAAGTGGGGGAAAAAATCAAGCTTACAGCAGTAACTACTACTCAGACCAAGAAAAAGAGCATCATAGCCTCCTGTAGAAGCTCTAGTGCTTCTCTCAGTCACACCTACCAAAGGTAACCACCATTCAACTGCTAACATTTTAGATTAGTTTGCCTTAATTATATATTTTGAATTTTTAATAAATAAAATCACATAGAACTTTTCACATCTATGAAGCCTAATAATCACATCATTTATTTTTTCCTACCAAATGTTTTTTGGAACCACAAACTTTGTTAACTTGATACAGTGTTTTCCCAATTTAAAAATAAGGCATTGCACTCAAACAAACTAACTTGTGAGAAAAAAACAACAAGTTCCACAGCACAAGACTTGGGAGAATTGTCTGTTTTTTTCCATTTATGTATGTACTCAATCATTTAATTAGTACAAATATAACAGTATAAATATAACATTTGTGTTCTATTTTTGACTAGAGGCCAGTGTGATTTTATTTATATTGTTACTCAAAGTATGTTTCAACTGGGACCATTTAGAGTCCTTTCAGTCAACTCTCGTGACCTTTCAGCTTTGTCTCCCTAACACTGTTCTTATGTGTATGTGTGTGTCTTTACTATCTGCAACTACAAGATGATCCTGGCTCATCTTATATATTCCCTGCCGTATTTCAGAATTAAATATTTCCCCAAGAAGCCCTACTGCCACAAACACTTTTAAGACAGTATGTCAGTCAGCTTTGCATCACCATGACGAAAATACCTGACAAGAACAACTGAGAGGAGGAAAGTCTATTTTAACTCACAGTTTCCGAGGTTTCAGTCTATAGTTGGCCGACTCCCTTGCTCTGGGCCCAAGATGAGGTGGAGTGTTCCGGCAGAAGAACATGACAGGAAAACTGTTCACCTCATGGTGACTGAGAAGCAGCGAGAGAAAGGAGGAAGGAGTCACAGGGAAGATGTGCCCCTCCAGCACATCCCACAGTGGCCCACCTCCTCCAGCCATGCCCCACCTACCTACAGTTACCACCCTGTCAGTCTATTCAAACTAGGATGGACCAATTAAGTTACAGCTCTCATAATCCAATTTTTTCACCTCTGAACATTCCTGAATTAACAGGAGCTTTTGGGGAGTGGGGAGGAGGAGGTGGTGCCTCATATCCCAACCAGGGCAGGCAGGTATCACTTCAAGCTGAGTAGCTGATGTACCTTTTCTACACCTTAGTTCTAAAAGTCTAGAAAACTTCATAAATTTCATCCTTGATTTATTTTCATGAAAAATCACCACCCACACCTTTCATTCACTGCATTTGAGAGAGGAGACAATCCAGTTATCTTCTCCTCAGAAAAACCCCTTCCCCTGCTCCAGGACTTAACTGAGGCAAGCCTGTCTTCAGAGAAATCCAGTGGTCTTCAGCATGCCATCTTTTTGGCAATCTCTTGAGATCGTTTTCTCAAATCTGCCTCCACATTCACTTCAACTGTTTTATTTTATTGTCTCATCATACATTTCAACTACTCAGTTCCTTGATATTTTTCTTTCTTTCACAGTCACTGTTTTGCTATTCAATAGAAACCAGAAATGCCAATAGCTTCTTTTTCTATTTTCCTGTGCTATAAAAGAGCTTTCTGTGTACTCTATTGGGCTTTCAACTACTTATGAGAAAGAGGCATCCTGAAAAGAAACACTCTTTATGATTTCACTGTGTTCTTTTCTTCAGCTGGCTTTGACAGAGAATTCTTTTCTGACTTCTATATTTGCTTGAGCTTTTTCCAGAGATATTTCTTCATATGATGTACTTCAATATTTAACTTTTAAAAAGTCACAATATATATACATGTGCAAAGTTTTTTGTTTGTTTTTGAAGTAGTGACTAAGGGATTTTTTGTGTCAACTCTTGGGTCTCATAAAAACAGCCCAGTCAACTGTAATTACCAGGCTTGTCAACATATTACCAGAGTCAATCTATCGGGAGTTTGCATAAATTTTAATAAAAATGTGAGTCAAATTCATCTAGAGAATATTGAGTAGCACTCTTAATGTAATTCATTAACTCTCCCCATTTTCCAAATACAACTTCAATTTCTCTCCTACATCTTTCCAGATTTGTTTCACATTATCCCTTTCAATTTGTGCACACCTCCCTTCGCCCCTCACTGAAAGATTGCCTTTTGTTTATACACTTTATTGAGGTCTAGCAGGATGCAACTTACTTGATTTGGTGATTTTTCCATTTGATGATTCTACCTATTTGTATAGACTTAAGTTTAATTAAATGTAATTTTTTCTAATAGTCTTGAGGTTAGGTTAAGAATCTGTCTCACAGAATCTTACATTCTAATAAAGGAACACTTAGGAGCTACCTATATGCATTTCATTAAACATTAAGGTAAAAAAGACTCTTATTAAGTCCTTACATTGCTGTTGCATGTAGAATAAAATAATTATAACCTACAGATACTCAATTCTGCACATATTAAAATGATAGTTGAAACCACAGACCATTGGTATTTAATGAAAACTTTCAAGTGATATGTGGTACAAGTAGCTTTGAGAATTTAAAATAGAAGGGTTAGCCTTTATTCTTTCATTAGAAAGATAAAGAGAAAGCATAGGATAGAAATGTGCCTATTTAAGGTAAATTCATACTTTATTTCATCATCATGAAATTGGATTTCTGTCTAAATCAGTTTAATAAAAGATGTATGTAGGATGTCTTTTTCTTAATGGTAGAAATGGGATTTTAAAAACTATTTCACCAACATATAGTACTTATGAGACACTCAGTAAATCTCAATTTTGTCCTGCACCCTTATTTAGAAATTGTTCAGCTCAATGTTTTTCCTACTGTTTTCCATTAAATATGAATGCCCTAGTATATATGAATAGGTATTCCCTACAAAAATGATTCTGGGATGAAAGATATCTGGGAAATGCTATATAAATGGGGTTTAACTGACTTTTGTTCTACAAAATTTCTTGAGGTCTTTAATATTGGAATGTGCATAATCATATGTGTGTGAAAGTGCTGCAGGATACAAAATTCCCCAAAAGTGTTTGACCAGGACCACTTCACTTCAGTTTAACACCAGTTTAACACTCCCAGACCAAATTTAGGGAAGTGGTAGATTAAAGAACCAAGGAGAAAGAAATTTAAAGTGGCAGGTGGAAGGACACAGTGCTGTTAACAGCAATGAGAAACAGTAGATATTAATTTGGAATGGAAGATTACCTCATTTTGAACATTTGCTTCCTTTCTTGGTGGAGATGAGCAGCCTATGCAAGACTCCAGCTAGGAAAAGGTCAAAACTAGGGCTACTGATTATTACTGCTAGGAAAGCCTTTGCCACACAGTGCCAGCCCCTTAAGATCACTAACAGGATGGGTCACAGGTAGCCTCTACTGATTTTATTTAAAATAACATCCTATTATTTTAAAAATAATAAAATAAAATAAAATGTGTTATAGACTTTATAAAATGATATGAAGAAGAAAATTTCTTGTCTCAACAACTGGTTGGTGAACGAAGAAGCTGACAGAAACTGAATTTCTAGGTCCTCAAGTAAATATTGGTAGAGCTTCACTGCATGAGACAAGAAAAAGGATGTGAGTTCACTCCTAAAATAGAAAAGGGGGAGAGAGTTGTGTTTGCCAGTGAGGGTTTGGGTGGGTGGAAGGACAGAAGAGGCAGGGAGCAGGAAGAAATGGGACAGCAGAGACATCTCGTGAGGGATTTCAAGTAAATGGTTGTGTGATATAACTCAACCTCATGCCTCAGAACTTAAGTAAATCCTCAAAAAACATTAAATTAAGTGTTTTTTGATTTTTTTTATAAGAAATTGATATTTTATTTGGCAGAGAACCAAGGCAGTATCTGTTTGTGTGAAGCTAAGGGACTGCCAACATCTAGGTGACTCCTTGGGTAGGTGTGGCTGGCTACCTAGGCAACATCTGCTTGCCCCTTTATGCCTTCTCAACTAGATCTTGCTTTTCCTCCCGTAATTGAGATTTTGGTTTGTCTGAGCCAAACATGGCATTCTCCTTGTCCAGGATTGCTTTAGGAACCTAACGGTGGCATTAGGGTTTTTGTTTTTGGGGGGTTGTTTTTGTTTTTGTTTTTATACATATGTTAAATGTTTTATTCTGCTATCTATCTTGTTATCAAACTTTAAATTCTGCCTTCTATTCATTTTGCTCAATACCAACTTTAAATCATTCTTTTTGATTTAAGTATTTTTCCTAATTCTGTTTTATTTTATCTGTTATTGTTGTTGTTCTTGTCTTTAAGTTTAAAAGAAGGTTTCAGCTGTTGGAACCTGAGGTTGATTTGCTTTGAGGCTTGTAGGGTTCTTCTTGCTGCTGCAGATATGGCAATCCTGTAACTTCAGCCAACGTCTTTAAATTTCTCCTTTCCTACTACCTCCATGGTGACTCTGACCTTCCCATCCTAAGTTCTCTCAGCCGGGCTAAATTTGGCAGTTTCTGGTTCCATTTCAAGCAGTTCTCACACAGGGGCATGGGGCACATATGCAGAAAACTTTTCTATTAGTGGTTGCATCATAGGATAGTACCTCTGCCATACCATCTTTAGCGACATCCCACTATCCCTATAGATGGCACCAGCAAGTGACTCAAATATATCCCCCATGGCCTTTGGAATTTCAATATCCTCCTCTTTCTCTTCATCTTCTTCCGATCTCCTAAGCTCAGAGTCCATCCCTTGCATCTCGTTCTTCTCAAACTGAAACTGCACAAAGCCGTCAATGACATGGCTCAGGAGAAACAGCTTTAAAGTACTTGTGGTAGTCATACGTCACAGCTAGTGATGCAAAGATGGTGTTGCTGATCAGAGCAGAGCACAGGTGGGTCAGGACCCCTGGGGAGTGATGCCGTGGTTCTTCATAAAGGTGCTTGGTTATGAGGTAGTCCAAAATCGCATCTGCCAGGAATTCTAAGCGCTGGTAACAATCAGTGATAGTGATGCAGTGGTAGGAGGCGTGCGTGAAGACCTGAAGAAGGTAAGATTTATTCTTGAATCTGTGGTTGATTTTCTTCTCAAAATTTTCTGATATCAAGTGATTCAGGGTTTTGTCTGCACCTGGATTGTCAAACATACACCGTGGTGGGATCTTCAGACAACTGTACTCCAAGTCCCTCCACACGGTTGGGCGAGGACCGGCCACAGTGCAGCTCCCTGAATGGCTCTTTTGTTGGCTGCTGGATTTCTCCTGGGCAAGGCACAGGCCCTTTTCTTAATTATCGGGAGCACCTTCTGCTCGAGCGAACGAGCGAGCAGAGGAAAAGCTGAGCAGCCCGCTTGCCATAGCTGGTTAGGTAGCAGCCCAGCAAGGCTTCCACGCAGTCCACTATACTCTGGTCAGCAAAGCACTACTCCATCCATGTGCGGGTCGTAAGAAATGGACTGTCTTCCCATGTGGACACTACAATGTTCTTCTGATGGATTCCAGAACCCCACCACAAAGTCATCCTCCTCAACAGCTTTGCTAGGAAGCAGATAGCACATGGCATCCCAAGAGCTATAGTCGAAGTCCTCAAAGTCTGATGAAAATGGCATGCTACCTAAGGAGGGTATTGGGGGGCTTTTTCCAATCATATGCAGAATCAATGGTTGAAAAAGGAGAAAGAGAAATCTTCTTTACAAAAGGTCCTGAGCCAATCAACATGTTATCTATAAATTTGATATGCTCCTGATCATACTCCAGGAAATCATCTTCATACTTCATATTAAGATTGCAAAGAGGAAGTTTCTGGGGAAAGTTTCCCAAATTCCGAGCAACAAACTCAACAAAAAGACCATCATATTTATTCCTGTGAACATTTTCATGTCTGGCCACAAGGTCTGGAATAGCTTCAATTTCCAGGGAGCCAGTCTGAGGGTAAAGGTAAGAGAACCGCAAAACCTAGACATGGTATACAAGGGGTCTGTCCTAAACCTGGACTTTTTGTCACATAAGGTCATAAATGTACTTATTGTTTAAATCAGTGTAAGAATTTTGTTTCTTGTGGGAAACAAACTAGTGCACACTTAATAGTGATATTATGCTCCCTAGCCTGCATTCTGAAATGTCTTCCTGGATAGGAGAGAAGCAATTGTAGTTAAGCCCAGACCAGCCTAAAAAATTTTATTTTATATTTATTTATTTATTTTGGGGGGTACCAGGGATTGAACCCAGGGTGACTAACCTCGGAAACATAGCCCTAGACCTTTTTGTATTTTATTTTGAGACAGGGTCTCACTAACTTGCTCAGGGCCTTGCTAAATTGCTGAGGCTAGCCCTAAGGTTGTGAATATCCTGCCTTAGCCTCCAGAGTCACTGGGATTATAGGTTTGGATATGGTTTAGATATGAGATGTCCCCCAGAAGCTCATGTGTGAGACAATGCAAGAAGGCTCAGAGGAGAAATGGATTGTGAGAGCCTTAACCCAATCAGTGAATTAATCCCTAATGGGATTAACTGAGTGGTGACTAGATGCAGTGTGGCTAGATGTGGCTGGAGGAAGTGATTAATTGGGGGCATGGTTATGGGGTATGTATTTTGTATCTGGAGCTGGTGTCTCTCTGCTTCATGATCACTGTGATGTGAGCTGCTTCCCTCTGCCACACTCTTCTGCCATGATGTTATGCCTCCCCTAGAGCCCCAAGGAATTGAGCTGGCCTTCTCTGGACTAAGACCTCTGACACTGTAAGCCCTCAAATAAACTTTTCCTCCCCTACAGTTGTGCTGGTCAGATCCTTTAGTCACAGCCGTGGAAAAGCTGACTAAAACAATAGGTGTGTGCCACTACACCCAGCCCACCCTAAATAATTTATAATCTGCAATCTAATCTATGTCAGACATTTGTAAAATTTGAGAGGGGTAAGGATTAAAGAATTGGCTCACGTGATGTTGGCAACTCCAAAATCGACAGGCCCAGGTAGGGAGTCAGTGTTTCAGTTCAAGTTCAAAGGCCATCTGTGCATCTGATCATCTGTCCCTTTTGCTTAGGAGAGGTCAGTCTTTTGTCCTAGTCAGGTCTTCAGTTGACTTATTGAGGCCCATCAACCCACATTATGAAGGCCAATAGCTTTACTCAAAGTCCACCAATTTAGAAATACATCTCACCCCAAAACACCATCACAGAAACATCCAGAATGATGTTTAACTATCTGGGCACTGTGGCTTAGTCAGTTTAACATATACAATTAACCATCATGAGCATTGTTTTACTTGCTAACCAGTTTCTTTGGACCTCCTCACACTCTGGGACTATAAAGGCATCCTGTCATACATAAGAATATTTTCTCTCAAGGGTGTAATGGTAAATAAATGAACACAATCACAATTCTCCATAAAGGCGATAGCTAAAACCAAGACAGAAGAGAGAGAAGGATCAAACCCTGGGAAATACCTGGCTAATTACAGATAGGAAATGGAAAAGAAGCCAGTGCTGGAGCTGCTGGAAAGAGCAGTAGTACATCAGGGCTCACTGACAAAGTCTGAGAGTCAACATCGCTCTAAGTATGAGCAACCCAAGATATCAACATTCAACAGACAGCTCTGAGACTAGATCTCTAAGAGTTCTTCCGTCTTGGGGTACAGGCAGATAGCATACTAATATGAGCTATTTGGGAAGCATTTAATAAAGGCATTACTAAAAGAGTGCAAGAAAAAAGTAGGGAAATGACAACCGTTAGTGCAGTGCCTGGGTACAAATAAAAAGGGACATGGAGTGCAGATGTTGGAGAAGTATTCAGCACCCCTAGGTCAGAAGAAACTTGGGGAAGGAGAGCTTCCTAGAACCCAAAGAAAACTGACTCACAGGAGCTGTGACCTTGTGCAAAAGGCTGCAACAAGCTAGGTCAACCCAGCCTGCAGGGAGTAGGATGGGGAAATACTCTGCCCTCCTTCTCCTCCCTCCATCACCTGTGGATGCTCCCACTGACTCCTGGGTGGGAAGCCAGAGTGAGGTTGCCTGACAAAGTACAAGGTACCCAGTTAAACTTGAATTTCAGGTAAGGTTAAGTATTTAAATTATATGTGGCATGGGACATACCTACATCAAAAATAATCTGTTTTTCTCTAGTTGGTGCCCTGAATACTCCTTAAGACATTCTAGAAAAATGAAGATTTAGAAATCGAAATGTGTAGCTGGACAGTATTTTAAGATTTCGTATTTACTTTTAACTAGAGTGTTCATTTCTTCCAACAAACTCAGGGGAAAAGAATAACTCTTCAGAGTTGATATTATAACTTCTTCCTGTAAATATGTCTCTTTTATGTATACACACCAAGACTGCACACTGCCTGTTTTCTCTTGCTACATGTTGCACTATTTATTCAAAGTTACGGTTTCAATGACCCTTCAAAAACTCATGTTGAAATTCAATTGCCATGGTAACAGTATTAAAAGGTGAGACTTTTAAGAGATTAGTGCCATTATCATGAGCATGGTCTGCCCTCCTGAATATATTAATGCTGTTATCACAGGAGTGGGATCTTTATCACAAGAGTGGGTTTATAATACAAAGGATAATTTCTCCCACTCTTTTCTCCTCTGTCTCAGACATGCTCACTTACCTTTCCACCATATTATGACACAGCATGGAAGCCCTCACCAGATGCTGGCTTCATGATCCTGAACTTGTCAACTTCCAGAAACTTGAGGCAAATAAACTTCTATTGTTTTTAAATTATCCAGTCTGTGATATTATTATAGCAGCAGAAAATGACTAACATAAACAACTTCTAAATTTTTAAAATTCTAGGTATTATAAATATCACTTGAGCTTTCATAAAGAAAACATGAACTTAAAAATTGTAATTATCAGTTCCGCTCCAGAGTTCCTGTGGACCAGCAGGAGCCACAGAGGGCCCAGATCCGCCCTCAGGAAACTCCACAAGTGTTCAGCCAACGGGATACCAGGACTGCTACCACTAGCCACTGGGGAGCCCAAACTCAGGGTAAAAGTCCCCACAGAGACCCTAGCATGAGGCAGCCCTGCCCAAGGGCAGCCTGGGCCTGCCCCAGTTCCGCTCCAGAGTTCCTGGGGACCTACAGGAGCCACAGATGGCCCAGAGCCACTCTCAGGAACCTCCATGGGTGTCCAGCCAAAGGGAGACCAGGGACTGCTACCTCTAGCCACTGGGGAGCCCAAATTCAGAGCAAGAGTCACTCCAGAGATACCAGCGTGAGGCAGCCCGGCACAAGGGCGACCTGGGCCCACCACAATTCTGCTCCAGAGTTCCTGCAGACCAGCAGAAGCCTCAGAGGGTCCAAATCCACCCTCAGGATCCACGGGTGTCCAACTAAGGGTTGACCAGAGACTGATAGCTACCAGCCACAGAGGAAGGCACACCCTGGGTAAGAGTGGCCTGCAGAGATCCCAGCATGAAGAGGCCCCACCCAAGTGTGCTCTGGGCCCGCCTCAGTTCCGCTCCAGAGTTCCTGTCCTCAGGCGAAACAGAAGGCCCAAAAACCACCCTTAGGGAATGCCAACAGTGCCCAGATGAAGGCAGACCAGAGCCTGCTAGCCTCTAGCCCCAGGGGAGATCACAGTCACTATAAAGGTCACACAGACACTCCTGCTTGTGACCCTGCCTAAGTGAGACCTGGGCCCGCCTCCAGTTCCACTCCAGAGTTCCTGTTCACCAGCAGGAGTGCAAGAGAGGGGCAAAGCAGCCCTCAGGAGCCTAGCCAAGGCCACTCACACTGCCCTATAGAAGTACGTCCACTACCTCCACCACCAACTTTAGTGGCAGTAGTGCCCATCTGGGGACACTGGGAGAACAGAAGTAGCTCCAAGGTGAGACACAGGTAATCTGGAGTGTCAATACAAGATTATAGGATAGAAGCCGCAATACCTCAGATTGGTATTTCAAGAAAGGAAGATACACAATCAACATGAAAAAACAAGGAAAGAAAGTGCCCCAAATAAACCTGGATACCACTGTAACAGAATCCATTGACAGCACAGTTGATGAAATGTCAGAGAAAGAATCCAGAATGTACATCATTAAAATGATCAGCAAACTAAAGAATGAACAATTACAGGCAAAAATTGATCAATCCAACAAAGAAATAGGAGAGCAAATAAAGGCAACCATAGATCATTCTAACAAAGAGATAAGAGAGCAATTACAAGTAGCAAAAGATTACTTTAAGAAAGAGCTAGAGATC
>PVHX01008379.1:56880-84230 GCA_004024805.1 Geosciurus inauris | reverse complement strand
TAGAGAATTTCAAGAAAACCCGGTCAGGAAGGGGAGGGGTTGGGTACAGGAAGAGAAGGCCATAGTCCTTCCTGATGGGTCAGGAAAACTCGCTGATTGACAGGAGGCATGTCCACTAGTGACGTCACATCTGGCTTGCAGCTCTGCTGATCAGGTTCCTTATTTGGGCATCTTGGACCCTGACCAAACCTGACAGTTAGCAGTTGAATAAATTCTGCTGGACCTACAGCTAAGAATACTTTTATAAATAAAATCTGGGGAAAGAAAACTAGAGTTGTTTGCTTAAAACTTCATTGGCTATAGATAAGAGAGGTGGGGGAAAGCTGAGTGGGGTAGGATGGCAGTCTATGAGAAGTGTTTGTTGCTTCTGGACTGGCCAGGGTTGCAAGCAGCAAGCCATGGTGCCTAGGAGATCAGCAACCTGGGGTTTTGAGTCAAGGGTTTTGTTTGTTTTTTTGTGGTACTGATGACTGAACCCAGGACCTCATGCAGACTATGCCAGGGCACTACCACTGAGGCACTTCTCCAACCCTTTAAAATTTTTTTATTTTGAGACATGGTCTTGCTAAATTTCCCAGGCTGGGCCTTGAACTTGCAATCCTCCTGCCTCAGCTTCCTGAGCAGCTGGGATCACAAGCATGCATCACACCTGACTTGAGTCAAGATTTTAAGACACATGTGGGAATGTAGATTTGTGTTTTGGGGTTTGGATAAGAGCCGTTATCTGATTACCTTCCCTTACCTCTTACTCCCTGCATCCTCTGGCCCTTGTAATTCAATTTAGGACATCTCAGAATTTCCCTCTTACCAACTTTAAGAGCCGTCTTGTCAGGGACACAGCGGAAAATTGGCTGAAGGGGGACATCCAATTCTTCTTTCTGCCTTTGAAGACTCACAGGGGAAGAGACCTCCCTGAGGCACATTTCTCTGTCCATTCATGCTCCTGACTGAGAGTATGGTAGGTAGAGAGCTTCTCTGAATCCCTGTTTAGCAGACAGAGGCTCTGGGGCTCAGATAACAATACAACGTGTGTCACTTTGACATGCAGGCTGTTCTCTCTGAACTTCTCCCATTTATTATGGAAAGGAAGTCAGAAATGAGCCACATCTGGATGGACTTTTCACAAGATATTATCTATCTCTTGGGCTCTGTAAGGTAAAAAACAGCCCTTTTGTAATTAATTTTCACATCCCCTCTCTAGAAGCACAGGGCAGTTCCTACCCCAGGGGGTTCCTCTCCTAATCTTCCACCTGGGAAACAAACAGTTTCACATCCCCTTTCTAAAGGCCTGAGGCAGTTCCCGCCCCAGGGGGTTCCTCTCCGGAATCTTCCACCTGGGAGACAAAGCCTAACTGCTCAGGTTAGCACATCAAAGGAAGACCGCCACTGCTTATCTGCCCCCAATTTCAAAGTGACCGATCCCCAGCTTGCCACGCGGTTTTGTAGTGGGCTCTATAAAATCCCTCCCGCGCGTCCCCTCTCTCTCTTTTTTCCTCTTTCCTTCGCCCGGGCGCCCACTCCCCTGAATAAAGGATTTCCTGGCTGCACGAGGTGTCCGTGTCTGGCTGGCCGATACCCTAACAGGCTCAAAATCCAAAGATGGGGCTTTGGGGTATAGCTCAGTGGTACAGCATGGGCTTAGCATGCTTGGGGACCTGGCTTGTATTTCCAGAACAAAACAAATAAAACAACAAAGAACAAACCAACAAATTCCAAAGAAAAAAGAAAAAAAAATTTTTTTTGACCGGGGATTGAATCCAGGGGTGCTTAACAACTGAGCCACATCCCCAGTCCTTTTTATTTTTTAGTTTTGAGACAAGGTCTCCTAAATTGTTTAGGGCCTCACTAAGTTGCTGAGGCTGGCTTTGAACTTACGATCCTCCTGCCTCAGCCTCCCAAGCTTCTGGGATTACAGACACCCACCACTGTGCCCAGCTAACCAACAAATTCCAAAGAAAATAATTTACCAGTTAATTTCCTGGGTCTCCCAAGCCCATCTATTCTCCTAAGAATCATTTACTCTTCCTCAAAATTGGCGACATTCCCCTACCTCCCTTTTATACTATGAAGAAAGTTACAGAGTGCTTGAGCCTCACTGGGTTCCTGGGCAATTGTGCTCCTATGAGCCTCCGTGCACACTAGGACAGGTGGGTATCTTCTCTCTTGTCAATCTATTGTCAGTTCATTAAGGTCTGCTGGGATGATCTGATAATCGAAAAGATCAAGGGTCAGGGGAGGTCAGAGAGACTTTGATTCTAAGACTATCTATCTTAGCATATCAAGAGCCATTTGGGGGTATCATTTTTTTTTCTTTCTTTCTTTCTTTTTTTCTGTTCTGAGATGGAACCCAGGGATGCTGGACCACTGAGCTACATTCCCAACCCTTTTTATTTTTAAAAATTTTACAGGGTCTCACTAAGTTGCCCAGGCTGGCCTCTAATTTGTGATCCTCCCGAATCACAAACCTTGGCCTCCCGAATCACTGGGATTCCCACCACACATGGGCTACCATTTTCCCTTCAGCCCTGTAACCAAAAGTTCAGTCCCTGTCCCCACTGCCAATGCCAATCAAGCCAATTTAATAATGAGGACACAGTTTTGAGAAAAATGAAAAAGAAGGTTTATTGCTTTGTTAGCAAAGGAGAAATACAGGGGACTCCTGTCCCAAAGGCTGTGATTCTCTCAATCAGGAGGGACAGGGGGATTTTAAAGGGTTACATTTCAGGTGTGCTCTGGTAGGGGGGTCCCAGAAAACATTTTTTTAAATTAGCCTTAGAGTAGAAGATGAAGAGACCACTGTTATAGCCCTATAAGGTCAAGGTAGAAGTCAAGTCTCTGGGTGTGTAATCCTATTCGTGTTTTTGACCAGGGAGAGGTGGAGTAAGATGAAATGGGGGAAAATGTTGCTTTGGGGTGGGAATTTTGCTTCTCACACTGTTAGTGGAGAGGGCCTGATAGGCGAGTGGGTCTGAAGTACTAAAGTGAAGAGACTCATGTGGGCAGAGGGACTTTGCAAAAATATTCATGGTCACAGAAATGGGGAGCACGGACGTCTGGCACCTACAGGTCAGGACTGAGGTGAGGCCAGTATTCAGACTTCCTTGAGTCAGGAGGATGGTAGGAGATTAGAGAAAGGATGTGAAGCATCACCTGTTAGTGACCACTGTCCCTCCTGCCCTTCACAGAGACCTCGGGGGAAGTGCCTCTTGATTCTCTGTGGCCGGGTGGGGGTGGGGGGTTTCTCAGTAGGGATCATCTAGCTGCCTGAGTCATCTCCTGGCCAAAGGGCCTGGGTGCTCTGGAGCCTCTGTCCCAGCAATCCAAATAACGACTTGCACACTAGGTGAGCTGAAACCTACCGCATTAGAAAGTTTAGAGCTCTGGAAGCCAAGGTCACATTCCATCTCTGCCCTAACATGACCAGCGACTCTCTCCAAGTTCCTTAACCTCTTCCTGTCTGTGTCTTCAGCTGCGAAAAAGGGAATAACCTACCCATAGGGCTGTTGTGAGATTTATTTTAAAATTTTATTTATTTATTTGTTGGTACTGAAAATTGAACCCGGGCGTGCTTTACCACTGAGCTACATCCCCTGTCCTCTTATTTTTTATTTTGAGACAGGGTCTCGCTAAGTTGCTGAAGCTGGCCTGGAACTTGGGATCCCCCTGCCTCAGCCACCAGTTGCCGGAATTACAGGGGTGCGCTATAGGCACTCAGCTGTTGAGATTTATTTTTTCTACCTTTTTTAATTGGTGCATTATAGTTGTACCTATTCACCCATGCACATAATATAACAATATAATTTAGCCCCTATCATTTCCCAGAACTTCCTCCCTCCCTCCCTCCCTCCCTTCCACCACTCGGTCCCTTTCCTTTACTAATCTTCCATTAAATTTTAGGACATCCACCCCTACCTTTCATTTCCTTTTTCCTCTCTAGCTTCCACATAAGTAGAAAACCTTGTGAGTCTGACTTATTTCACTTAACACAATGATCTCTAGTTCCATTCATTTTTGGGCAAATGCTATAATTTCATTTTTCTTTATGGCTGAATAAAATTACATTGTGTATATACACCATATTTTCTTTATCCATTCATACATTGATGAACACTTAGGCTGGTTCCATAGTTTGCCTATATCACTGCAGTATGATGACTTTAATTCTTCAGGGTAAATACCAAGGAGTGGAATGGCTAGGTCATATGGTGGTTCCTTGCCTAGTCTTTTTTTTTTCTTTTTAATTTTTTTTAGTTGTAGATGGACACAAATATCTTTATTTAATTTATTTATTTGTATGTGGTGCTGAGGATCGAACCCAGTGCCTCTCGCACACAAGGCAAGCGCTCCACCACTGAGCTACAATGCCAGCCCTTGCCTAGTCTTTTAAGGAACCTCCATACTGATTTCCATAGCGATTGTACTAATTTAAAATCCCACCAACAGTGTAAAAGTGTTCCTTTTTCTTAGCCGGGCACGGTGGTGCAAGCCTGGAATCCCAACACTTAGGGAGGCTGAGACAGGAGAATCGCGAGTTCAAAGCCAGCCTCAGCAACGGCGAGTTGCTAAGCAACTCAGTGAGACCCTGTCTCTACATAAAATACAAAATAGGGCTGGGGATGTGGCTCAGTGGTCGAGTGCCCCTGAGTTCAATATCCAGTACCAAAAAAAAAAAAAAAAAAAAAGTGTTCCTTTTTCTTCACATCCTCTCCAGCATTTTTTATTATTTGTATTCTTGATGACTGCCTTTCTGACTGGTGTGAGATAAAATCTCCGTGTAGTGTTGCTTTGCATGTCTCTAACTGCTATGATGTTGAGCATTTTTTTCAACTATTTGTTGGCCATTTGTATTTCTTCTTTTGAGAAGTATCTGTTTAATTCATTTGCCCACTTATTAATTGGGTTATTTGATTTTTTTGGTGTACAGGTTTTTGAGCTCTATATATTCTAGACATTAATCCTCTGTCAGAAGAGTAGCTAGCAAAGATTTTCTCTCCTTCTGTAGGCTCTCTCTTCATATTTGTGTCCCTTGCTATTCAGAAGCTTTCTAATTTAATGCTGTCCCATTTATTAACTCTTGGCATTATTTCCTGAGCTTTAGGGGTCCCACTGAGAAAGTCTTTCCTATGCCTAAAAGCTGAAGTGTTGACCCTATTTTTTCTTTCAGGATTTGCACAGTCTCTGGTCTAATTCCAAAGTCTTTGATTCATTTTATTTTTGTGCTATTGTGAAATTTAAATGAAATATTGATATAAAGTAATTATAGTGGCTAGCACCAAGAGTGAGTTTTCAGCAAATGGTACAATTTACTACATAAATGCTCATCTTACCTGTAGGCAACATCTCCAGCCCAAAGCCATCCTTCTCTTCTCCACACTTCTGGAGTTAGGTGAGTAAAGGTCTCCTGCCCACTAGACTAGGCCCACTCTGACTGTACTTGAACCACAGATCTCCAACGTGCTCTCCTATCTCCATGCCTTTCCCCGTTAGCCTATGCGCTCTCCTAAGACACACCCACAGCTTCCTGCCATCTCTCTCCATCACTATGTGTCTGTCATGCTGCTCAGGCAGATGTTTGCTGATGGACATTCTAAGGATTTCAGAAGCCTGCTATACATGCTGTTGGCTCACAGCTAACACCTCAGTAAGCAGCAGTATTTCCATAAACTGTTGGAAAAGAGGTGTGTTCTTTATCCAGGACATTTGAGTGGAGTCATATAGAAGCAGGCCTGGCGGGCAGGACTGGCTAACCCTTTCAGTGGACAGCAGGACTGCAGTCAAGGGAAAGCAGACTCGAGGCTATAAGCAGACACAGGAGAAGCAAGAAATGCCCAAATGTGGCCGGGAAGAGTTCAAATTTAAAAGAAAAAAAATAGAAGGGGTTAAGTTCCATTCCCCTTTGATAAACCATGTACCTAGGTGCACACTCCAGGTGTAAATTTGTATTCCCTCCCCATAAAGCTTTTCCCAGTGCAGGATGCCTTATGCACCAGCATGGTATTCTCCACATAGCTGCCATTATTATTTTGTGCTAGGAATTGAACTTGGGGTGTTTTATAACCGAGCTAAGTCCCCAGTTTCATTTTGTTTTTTTTCTTGAGACAAGGTCTCCCTGAGTTGCTTAGTGCCTCGCTAAGTTGCTCAGGATAGCTTTGAACTCGTGATCCCCCTACCTCAGCCTCTCGAGCCGCTGGGACTGTAAGTGTGCACACTGGCCTCTCTTCATTATTTCATGCAAATTATTTTCTTTTATATTTTGGGATTGAACTCAAGCATGCTTTACCACTGAACTACATCCTTATCTTTTTATTTTGAAACAGGGTCTAAATTGCTTAGGGCCTCAGTGGATTGCTAAGGCGGGCCTTGAACTCATAATCTTCCTGCTTCAGCCTCCCGAGTCACTAGGATTTCAGGCATGTGCCACCATGCCCAGCAACTTCAAGCAGTTTTTGTTGGAAGTTAACTTTACCCTCTAATCCTTCAGTAACATTGTTACTATATATTCTGTTCAGATGGGACTGTGACTGAAGTAGAGGAATCAACAGAGCCCAGAGATTGATATAATGTTGGCAGGGCCTCATATTTCTCTTCTTGAGGAAGAGAATGAGATCTCCTACAATTAGTCATTTCTTTGGGGCAGAAAGGGTTGCACTTGTGGCCCTGGGAAAAGAGTGTGCAGATACCTAGGGGCAGAGCAGGAGTGGGTGGCATTCCAGTTCTTGCCTCAGCTCCACATCCACTCTTTTTAACTCTGCTTTTGTGATACTGGGGACAGAGCTCTGCAGACACTTCCACTTTGCCAGCTGGCACCCACCAGTGTTTTCTAGTAGATGCACCAGAGGAAGCAGTTTGTTCCACAGATGCGGGTGAGTCCAGCTGCCATTTGCACCCTGCTCAGAGCCAGCTTCCTAACAGCCTCAGACACCAACACCCAAGAAGCAACACCCATCCTCAGGCTCTTCCCCAAGCTGCTGTCTCCTGAACTGTCTTCTTTCCTTCTTTCTCGCTGGGGACGGAGCCCAGGTCCCATGCGTGCTAGGCAAGCACTCCCACTGTGAGCTGCCCCTGCAGTTCCTATCTCCTGGATTCCTGAGTACTTCTTTTTGCTTTTCTTTTAGCTGCTGTCAATTCTTTGTCATATTTTTAAGATAACTTGCATGGTTTCCATCTCCTATTTGGACCATAAACTGACATACATAGAAAACTTTTTGTCTAGGGCTGGGGATGTAGCTCTGTGGCAGAATGCTTACCTAGCATGTGTGAGGCCCTGGGTTCAATCCCTAGTACAGGAGGGAAAAAAAAGATTTCATCTACTAAAGCTGTCTTAAGACTGTGTTATTATTATTATTTTGGTACCAGGGATTGAACTCAGGGGCACTCAACCACTGAGCCACGTCCCCAGCCCTGTTTTGTGTTTTATTTCACAATTCTCCTGTCTCAGCCTCCCCAAGTGCTGGGATTACAGGTGTGAGCCACCGTGCCTGGCTAAGACTGTTATTATTTTTAGTCTCTTGTTAAAAGTACTGGATACTGCCGGGCGCGGTGGCTCACGCTTGTAATCCCAGCACTTAGGGAGGCTGAGACAGGAGAATCGCGAGTTCAAAGCCAGCCTCAGCAATGGCGAGGTGCTAAGCAACTCAGTGAGACCCTGTCTCTACATAAAACACAAAATAGGGCTGGGGATGTGGCTCAGTGGTCGAGTGCCCCTGAGTTCAATCCTCAGTACCATAAAAAAAAAAAAAAGTACTGGATACTATAGGTTTGTTATGGGGTTTTTGTTGTTTTTGTTTTGCATTGGGGACTGAACCCAGGGATCCTCTAGCACTGAGCTACACCCCTAGCCTTTTATATATTTCTTTTTTAAAATTTTTTAAATTTTTTTAGCTGTAGATGGACACAGTGTCTTTATTTCATTGCTCTGTATGTGGTGCCGAGGATCCAACCCAGGGCCTCACGCATGCGAGGCAAGCGCCCTACCGCTGAGCCACAATCCCAGCCCCTTATATATCTCTTATTTTGAGACAGGGTCTCACCGAGTTGTGGACGTAGCCTGGAGCCCGCGATCCTCCTAGCTCAGCCCCGAGTCGCGGGGATCACAGGGTGCACCGCTGTGCCCAGCTCTACATTGTCCCCAAAGGCCCAAGTCTAAGGCTCGGCCTCCAGCCCATAGTACTACTGGGAGGCAGCGGGACCTTTAGGAGGCGGGGAGTTGTGGGACGAAGCTAGGCCACTGAAGGGCATGACCCTGAAGGAGCTATTGGGACCCCTGCCCCTCCTCTTCCTCTCACTTCTGTGCCACCATGAGGTGAGAAGCTTGTCCCACCTCAAGGTGCTGCCTCACCACAGGCCCATAAGCAATATGAAACTTCTAAACTTGCAGCCAAAGGAAACCCTTTCTGTTAGTTTAACCTTACGTATTTATTATGGTAACAACTAACACACTGAGGCTTGGCAAGAGGCTTTTCCCTTGTATTTCCCATGGGTGCTGGTCATTAGCATGCCTCATATGTTCATCTTTAGACCAAACTACTTAATATAAATAAAATATTCCAAGCTGAGGCCTGGAGTAATTTCTTACCTCAAAATCAAATTCTGTGAACTTCTATTCCAATATTCCTTGGGGAATCAACACTCATACTTTGATATTAAAAATGCAAATTGAGCTGGGTACAGTGGCATATGCCTGTAATCCCAGAGGCTCAGGAGGCTGAGGCAGGAGAATCACAAGTTCAAAGCCAGCCTCAGCAATCTCAAGGTGCTTAGCCACTCAGTGAGACTGTCTCTAAATAAAATACAAAATAGGGCTGAGGACGTGGCTCAGTGGTCTAGTGTCCCTGAGTTCAGTCCCTGGTACTAAAAAAAAAAAAAGAGTAAATTGAGCTGCTTGCTGTGGCACACACCTATAATTCCATCAACTCTGGGAGGCTGAGGTAGGAGGATCACAAATTCAAAGCCAGCCTCAGTAGCAACTGAACAAGACCTTGTCTCAAAATAAAAAATAAAAAGAACTAGGAATGTAGCTCAAGGGTGAAGCACCCCTGGGTTCAGTGGCCAGTATAATAAAAGGCAAACTGAGTTGCAGCAATGATTACACCAATTGAAGAATATTTCATAATAAATCTACGTCGGTGTGAACAGCATCATCTGGACTATCCCACGTATTTGGTTCAAGAATGCATTTACAACAGACACACTGAAGGGTGGAAGTCACAGCAACAAACCACCAGAGTCCCTGCTTCCCTTTATTAACAAGTCCACAACCTGGTTCTTGCCAATATTTTCCGTTTATTACTGCAGTAGACAATTGCTCTCAAAGTGCAACACTACGTCACTTTTGTCCCAGCCTCTGCTCCTTCCTCACTGGCAAGTACTTTGAAATTCATTCCTGGAGCATTGTGGACCATAAGCTTCTCTCTGGGTGGAAAATCATTGCCACTGCCAGTGTCATGGGGAAAATGCACACACGCACGAACAGAAGGCCACAAAGAGAAGGGCACTGGAGAGGAGTATGAGCCAATTTCAGAGAAGCCCCAGCAAGGGGGTTGGACAGAGTAGCCCCGACAGTGGCTCCCCTTTCTCCAGTGGCAACCTAGCATGCTGGTCATATTGGCCCTGGCAGACCTTTATTCCCACCAGAACAGGTGATATCGTGACCATAAACCATAACCGTGTCACATCTTGGCATATCAGAGGCCGGTGGAGTCAAAATAAATGGAAAGACCTCTGAAGCTAGTTTGGAAAAAAGGGTGGTTTGGATAAACTGACTTCAAGCTCCTACTTAAGCTGTTAGGCAGAGTGTCTGGGAGAATGCTGGGGCAAGATGCTGCCTAACAGGGACGAGCCTGTTCTAACCAACATAAGGTCAGCATATTTTTGATGGGAAAAAAATAACTGTCAAATACTACAATGACCAAAGGAAGGGAAATCTGAGCAGCTCTAGAAAACACCGGGGATCAAAAAATATGAAGGGAAAAAAAAAAAACAAACGGCAAACCATGGATAATACACCTAAGCACTAGGCCTGATACACTCTCACTCATAACACACTGTATGCGTCCTCACACGCACATGCACACAACAATCAAGTAGATGCCCAAAGGCAGGCAAATCCAAATGTCTGCTCTCTTTGGAATTTTCATGGCAATCTGAGTTTAGGCAAAAGTGAAGACCTCCCCAGGGTCTATTCGAATCTCCAGAGGCAGCCTTTGTTCCCCACCAGAGCCAACGTTGCTCCTGGCTTTGCCTGAGCCCTTCACAATTGTCTGTACAGCAGAATGCATTCTTCATATTCCTGGAGTTTCAATCACTGTGAGATCTTCTTCTTGGAGCTACCTTCATCTGTAATGGAAGCACCTCCCTCTTGGCCCTTGCACTCCCGTTTTCAGAAAGAAGCATCCCTAGTGGTGATGTGAGGGGGTTAGGAGTGAGAAAGTTGGAAGAGAGCAAGATAAATATAATAAGGGAATGCCCTGACTCTCATATAATTCCTCAGACCAGGTGGCCAAGGATCCCCCAGGCTTCAGGGATACATTTTAAGGAGAGGCCTTAATTTAAGGTACTGCAATCTCTGCTCACAAGGGCCAAGCAAGACAGTGCTACCCAGAGGCTGCGGGAGGACTCCTGCTCATTACTTACTTGAACCCTAGGTGCTCTTTTGACCTCCCTGACTTTGATCCAGCTGGGGTCAGACCACACAGCTTCTCTGATAAGGGACTGGTTCTTTTAGCACGCCTGCAGTGGCCTTTGCCAGCTGTGTGTGGGCATCGTGGGTCAGCACACATCTGCTACATACACACCCAGTGATAAGGACTGAAAAGAGTTCTCCAACCACCACAGACAGGCACAGCCATGCAAAAAAAAAAAGTCATTCAGCAAGGTCACCTTTTCTCCAGGGTTGTGGAATATACACACTAGGAGTTAATACCTGGCAATAGCCAGCTGTCACTTCCCTTCCTCAGCGAGGGGCATACAAGAACCCACGGAAGCAGGCTTGGCACACACACCCTGCTCCCAGGGGAAAATGGTTCCATCACTACCCTCAGCGCAAAATCCTGCACTTGGGATCTGCATTCTCATCCAGCCCCCACCAAACTGGGTTCTGCTCAAGCTTAAGTTACCAAGGCATACACTCTAAGCCATGCCAGCAGAACCAGCGTTCCCACTGGGTTACAATTCTAAGTGCAGCAGTGCCTAGGAGGAAAGTCCCACAGGAGGGAGACTTGAGGGCATAAGGCAGGAGAGGACACAAAATCCTGGGCAGTCATCACATCAATAACACATTTTCAGAGAACGGTGGCCTGGGGGAGAGGAAGAAACAAAATGGTCCCAATAACTTGGTGGCAGAGCTGGTAGAGGCATTCAGTTATTCTGGAACTCTGCAGAGGCTGTTCCTCGATGCACAGGTGTTCATAATACTGGTAACGCTCATCCGCTCATCCACAGCTCCTGCATGTCCTCGTGGTCACAGAGCCCTTCGCACAGCAGGAGAGGAGCGCAACAGAGTGCCTGGAAGGCATCTGGACAGCACACAGCAAAACGAAAGGCTGTACTCCCCCCTCCCAGACCCCCTAAAAACAATGTCTATTACAAAGTCACGTTTTCCGTTTTTCCGCTTTATAAAGTCGGCGATGCTGGAGGGTGTCTAGCGGAATCGGTCCTCCAGGACGAGTGCAAAAGGGGACCGTGTGGCTCACCGACGTCCCTTTAGCGGGCAGACAGAAGGACTGGCGGAGGCCTTCCATCCATTTCGGACAAACACACACATACAGAAAAGGATTATTGCCAGCTTGTATACTTTCACAATGTGATTTTTGTATTTCGAAAGCTTGAATTGTCCCTGAAAGAGAAAACAGGAGAAAACACAGCATTCAATACATGGACTGTCTAGACACAACCACACACATAAAGGGGAAGATTCAACTCAAGCTCTTGGACTCTCCACACCCCAGGACTTTCCTTCCTCGCCAGTCTAATGCCAAACAGTGACCTGCCTCCAAGTTCCTGCAAAAATTTCCATTCAGTTGTTTGCAATAGCAACAGTTTAGAAACCATTCTAATGCAGATGAAAAGGGGGCTGGTTAAATATCAATGTCATGGCACCTTGTACAGTGTGACCCTATGAGCTGGAAAAAAAAAAAGTAAGTTTTCTAGTAATATGGGAAGATCCCCCAGATCCACTGATCCTAGAGCAGTGAGTATACAGTAAGCACCTTCCCGTGAGTGAATGGGGAATAAGCTCACACACATAACTGCTTGCTTAGACTTTAACAAAGTCATACAGGCTCTATAAGAAACCAGCAAAAGCAGTAACCTGGGGCAGGGGACAGAAAGGGCACATTAGAAACGGGGCAGATGAAGTAAAGCACACAGGGAGACACACTAAACCAAACTGTGCAAATGATAAACAAAACCAACCAACCACCTTCAGTTTAAAATACAAAAGGAGGCTGCTCCAGGAGGGGCCCTCCAGGCACCTTCACTCTGGAAACAGCTCTAATTCCCCGAGGAGAAGCTGAGGAGGGGACAGATCTCAACACATGCACTCTTAGCAGCCTTTCACTGGACTCAGGCAGGTGTGGCCACTCATTAGTAAACTTTCCTGTCCTCACTAGAAATCCAATGACATCTTAGCAGGTCACAGCACCACCCAAATCTCAAAATCTCAGGGATTTTAAAGGCCACCTAGCTACTGCCCTAGCCCAGTGCTTCAGGCTTAAATTTGTCAGAAATTCTCATTAACCTAGTTCCTGAAGTCGCTATTTTCTTTTTAAGTTTGTAAAAATTCTGGCTATTAACCAGTCTTGTGATAATTGGTCCAAAGTAAATAAGTATTTACAAAATATGCTCAGCCCAGATGAACAGCAGTTTTCTTCTGTCACTAGCTGATGCTGGCGGGACAGGAACCAAAAGCTCCACTCCAAAGAGAATGACCAGCCAAGTCCACTGGCAGGAAGTGACCAGTGCTGGTGGGCTTGGGCTGGGCAGGAACGTGTTTCTCTTTTTTGGGTACTGGATATTGAACTCAGGGGCACTCAACCACTGAGCCACATCCCCAGCCCTATTTTGTGTTTTATGTAGAGACAGGGTCTCACTGAGTTGCTTAGCGCCTCACCGTTGCTGAGGCTGGCTTTGAACTCGCGATTCTCCTATCTCAGCCTCCCTAAATGCTGGGATTACAGGCTTGCACCTTGCTGGGATTACAGGCGCGCCCAGCTTTAGGGCAGGAATGTGTTTCTGCCAAAGTCCACAGACCTTTTATTAACCGACACTCATGACCATGTGATTCATTAGTCAATGGTTGCTGAGCATTTCAACTACTTTTGGTGAACGAACCAAAAGCTGAATATAAAGTTAATAGGTGGCCATCTTTTTAAAAGAGCAGTGTTTTAAAAAACTTCCAAAAGGACAGATCCTTTTGAGGTAACAGTAGTTAGTAAAGAACGACAAGGAGTCTATTTGATCACACCATAGTGAAAAGCAGGCACAATTGCTGGGTGTGTTTCTGAGCCCTGAGGTGTGATGTGCTACATCACCAAGCCTGTATTTCAGAGGACTCCTCCCGCCACATACCCCGAATGTTAAAGAAAGCAATTATATGGGAAGTCTGCTCCATTCCACGTCTTTCCCTGTATGACATCTTCATGCCTGAGAGCCACTGGATAGCATTGGTCTATTAGGAAAGATTCCACTTTTATTTTTGGAACTGGGATTGAACCCAGGGGCATTCTACCACATCCCCAGTCCTTTTTATTTTTTATCTTGAGACAGGTTGCCCAGGCTGGCCTCAAACTTGCTATTTTCCTGTCTCGGCTCCCCAGTTGCTGGGATCACAAGTGTGTAGCACCAGGGCCAGTGCGACTCCATTCTTCTTTTTTTTTCCTAATACCTTTGTTTTATTTATTTTTATGTGGTGCTGAGGATCGAACCCAGTGCTGCATACATGCGAGGTGAGCACTCTACCACTAGGCCACAACCCCAGCCCCGACTCCACTCTTCTTGTTAGAAGACAGGCACGGTTGTGGGAAGGCAGAGTCTGAGGATTTTCTGACCGAAACTATCTATCCGGGAGTAAGGGAGATGGCAGGAGAGGATCTATCTCGCTGTCCACCTGTTCAATGTGAAGATGAGGATTTTCCAGCTAATTGCTGCCATAAGCTCCTCAGTTTACCTTTAGGAAAGAAGTCCTGTACTGCATGGACAGCAGTGAAGCTTTCCCTCTGCAGCAAACAAACTGAAGAGTTCTTCTACTTTCCATTCAAATATTTAATACTTAGTCTAATTACTTCTCTTTAATTAGAGGGCTCCTTATAATCAGAATACTTTCTTAGAAGTCCTATTGTGTTAAGGTCCACTTGCAAATTAAAAATAGGGAGGAGAAGGGTAAAAGAACCAGAAAGAATCCAGTTGAGTTTTCCCAGAGTCTGATTTAACAGAACAATGTAATGAGGGCAGGTGGCCTGGTATTGGAGGCAGCAAGGGCCTGTGGCTATGGTCCAACCTTTCTAAAAACAGTGGGTTCAGAACAGGTAGGTGACAAATTTAATCAAAGAAACGTGTTCACCTCAAACTAGAGCTGGGGACTAATATTCGACTGAGGCCTTCTTCTAGGCTGTAGCACACAGATGAGGTGACAGAGAAAAGGAAAATGTACATAAGAAGTGGCAGAGGCCACAGACAATGATTTTTTTCTCTTTATGTGCTTTTGTTCTTTTTACAGCAAACTATAAATTTGAAAATCCACCATGAACTACCCAACACTACCCCCCTCTGGCCCCTTGGCCCCCTGGCCCTCTGGTCAGGCTGTGATGGTGCATGGACTATGCTTTAGTACCAAACAGGACTCAAGAGTTTCCGTCCCATAGCTTCTAAATTCACATCCCCAGAGGGAAAACTGCTAACCAAATACTCAACCAGCTTCCTAATCCATTTTGTCTCAAAATAACATTTCTAGAGAAAGAGAAAAGTTCAGCTTTAGAACAATGAGTAAAGGTAGGAGTTAACTCCTGAGGTGGGTGAGAGGGGCAAGACTCTCAGCCAGCGAATGCTTCCCCTCTTGGAATTACCTGTCACTGTGCTGGCACCCAGCAGGAGCACTGAAGTAACTCCGGGTCCTCAGGTGAAAGCTGGGCATCATCCAAGGAGGAATTCTATCTGAGTCTCTGTTCTAAAGAGTAGCTTGAAAGGGGTGCTCATGCTCAGCCTGCTGACTACATGCACATTGTCTTCAGGAAAATGTTCCCTGGCTATCAGCAGTCTACCCCAGCGGACAATTCTGGCTTTCTCTCCTCTCCCTACATAAAACTGCAAACTCTTTCTAGGTACAGTGGGGGGGAATTTCTATCTCTTATCTCCCATTGAGCAACCATGCCAATGCATCTCCCAACAAGAGACCTCTGTCCTGTGCAAGCCAGCCAGCTGTCTTAAGTAACAGGATCCTACCCCAGAGGCTAGTTGGGACTTCTATTGAAGCCATGGTGAAAAGACTGTACTTTTTTGTAACAGAATTCAAATAATACAGTCCTAAAATACTAGAAGTTATAGGTAATGACATAAAATAGCTGGGTAAGTTGAGGAAAAATACTGGAGGTTCAAGAATTATTTAAATAGCAGTTGTTCTTGCAATTTTCTTCATAGATCATGATCTTTTGGGAAGGGGAAAAAAGATGCACAAGGATGACTGAAGCAGCATGGGGCTCTAACGTGGCAGATCAAACAGCCACAGCAGGGCATCCGAACCTTGGCACACCTGGTGCTGAAAGCAAGGCTCAGGCAATAGGGATGAGACAGGAATTCCTTTCACGTCTGCTGAGACAGTGAAGTGAGCTGATTCTTTAGGTTTAAATTTGAACACTTTACACTGACTCCCAAGGCTGTGCTTCAAAGAGAACACCTAAACCATCAAGTGCACAAAAAAGATGGGCAAGGCACAAAAGGAACACAGACTATACAAAAGCAATTATGCAAGTAGACAGCTTTTCAAAGCAATGCAAAGATACTTTTCCTGGGGATTTAAGGTCTGCTAAGGGGAGAGGGACTCATTTTGTTTTCCATTCTGACCACCCAATTTAAAGACTTTTTTCATGAAAACTTAAGATGGACAAAAATTTTTTTTTGGGTAGCAGTACCAGGGATTGAAACCATAGGCACTCAACCACTGAACCACATCCCTAGCCCTTTAAAAATTTTTTATACTTTGAGACAGGATCTTGCTAAATTGCTTAGGGCCTCATTTAAGTTGCTAAGGCTGGCTTTGAACTTGTGATCCTCCTGTCTCGGCCTCCCAAGCCGCTGATTACAGGCGAACAACACTGCACCCAACTCAGTGGACCAATTTTTAAAAGGGACAACCATCATTTGATGTACTTTAAGAAGTAAACCTTTCCAATTAAAACCTTTCCTTATCACATTCATTGTGAGCATCCTGATTTTAAGAATACACAAAGTAAAATAATAATAAGGTAATATTATTAAAACAATCCCATTGTACCACGCTTCTGAAAATTTTAACTTAGTATTTTCTTTCGAGTATTTGCTATATTTCAGCCCACATGTCAATAACTTATCCACTATTAGAACTGACATGTTTTTCATTCCTTCTTTTGTATGTTGGCAGCCATCTTGAAATTCTATATTGACAACGTTTTGAGGAGAAAGCTTTTAAACTGGAATTTTAAAACCCTCGTATTGTCATTTAAAACCTGAATTTATAATAATCATTTGTCTTCCAGTTCCCCTGAGGAATGCAGGTCTCTTCTTCTGGAAAAAACTCTTTTCCTTCCTGGGAAGGTGGGTTTTCTGAAGCAGCTATTGCAGTTAATGTGTTCTGTTCTAACTTCAGAAGTACCCTGTTTCCCAGGGATAGGAGTGGTACGGGTAGCTTGATGTCCAGAAGCAGGCTCTCATCTTTGGCAGAAACAGATGCTGGCATTCCATCCATTCTCCCCATACTGCAAACACACCAAATCCTTCTGCTATACAGCCAGACACATTTATTTGTTTGTAGTACTGGAGGTTAAACCCAGGGATATTTTACCACTGAGCTCTATCCCCAGTCCTTTTCATTATTTATTTATTTGGTTCTGGGGATTGAACTTTACCACTGCTTTACCACTGAGCTACATCCCCAGTCCTTTTTGAGACAAGTTTTCACTAAGTTGCTTGAGAGTCTTGCTAAGTTGCCAAAGCTGGCGTTAAACTTGTGGTCTGAGTCGCTGGGATTATAGGCATGCATTACTATGTCTGGCTCGACTGAGTACTCTTTTGACCGAAATATAAACACTCCTGAAGTGAATGCTTCAGCTGCCCCAGGCTTTCCTATCTCGGTGTCCCTCCCTGCCAATAAATATGTGCTGGTCTAGTTACAGTGCAACCTGCAACTATCTCTTACATGGCCTTGAAATCCACCCCACCTTCACTGACTTGTTGTTCAAATTCTAAATTTATATTAATCTTTCCTCACAACTGACAGACAACACCAGCAAACAAGAGACATACCTCTCACCTAACCCATAGTGGGGTCTATGGAACTGCCCTTTTAGCCATAGGATATTAGCAAATGGCTTAACAATGGCCATATCTGAGCAAAAAGAAAAAAGGTTTGGGGCACATTTACCATTATGAAATGTCAGCATTAGAAACTCAGAGGCCTGTTGGTCCATACAATCTCATTTTCCGGACGGGAACAGAAGCATAAGTTAAACGACCTGCCCAAGGGTTCCCCAGGAGTTGTGACCAAAGAGAACAGGCACCCAATGGTATGGGGCTTGGTGTTTCTGAGGCTCAGTGTTGGCAGAGGGCATCCCCTTGGGAAGAGGGCTCCCGTGGCTGAGAGGTATGTCACAGGGTTACAGAGAAGGTAGACAAGGCCCTACCCTGAGTGTGAGAGACAGAGGGGGAGCGTCCGATCAGCGGCCGCTGCTGTTCACCAGGCCATGAAACTCCTCCCAGGCCCTGGCAAACCAGAGACAAAAAACACAATAGCACATTCAGATCAAATACTTTGAACAGAGAGTAGGCACCATCATCCCACCTCCCACTCCAGATGCCCTCTAGGCTGAGTGCAGCCACAGGAGCTGGGACCAGAGCAGGGAGGCTCCCAGCACTTCCCCACCAATACAGGTGGGGGTAGTTTGCCCCACGTGGGAGGTCCAGCCGTCACTATTCCTCAAGGATTTGCCAGTGCTTCTCAGTGCTTCTTCAATGAGGCTACAGGGGAATTCACCAAGGTCAGAGCTGCAGCTCAGCCATGACCGGAAACACTTCCAACTCACTGCAGCAAAGGACAGCATTACCTCTTGTCTTTTCTGCCTCAGGCTCCCCAGAACAGGTGGTGGAGACAACCTGTCTTACCAGGACTCATGCTGCGGGTACAGCCAAGTACTCAACTGCACTATGATGTTTAAAGATGCAATGAGGAAACTGTACCATTTTCTTTTTCTTCTAACTCTTCTAAACGCAGACCCTGTGTCAGGTTCTGTTTCTTAAAAGGCCCATGTAAGTATTATCCTAGGATTTAAGCTGTGTAGGTCATGGCAGATCAAATTTCCAGGGAACAATGCTCATTACAACCTTCAGGCTGATTAACTCAATTCAGAAATTGGAGTTAGGAAGGGATAAGAAATGTGTCTGGAGGGGTACACATGCTTGCAGGGTGGTGCTCTGTAAACAGGCTCTCAGGGACTGCTAGGTGCGGAAGGAAAGGAGAAAACAGATTGCCAAGGGTTCTGGAAGCTCCATTTGCCTCAAGTGTCCTCAGAGGAGCTGATTTCCTTTCTTTTTGCCCTGGCTGCTTCTCAGTCCCTAAGTGTTAAGTTCCCTAGGAATTCTACATAACATTTGGCTCTTTTAAATCTAAATTTAATAATAATTATTTCACTCTTGGTTTAAGTTGATAACAGCACCCAGGATGACAATATACCATGTCCCTCGCTATATATTTAATGTTACAACCACACAATATACTTCTTTATCAGGTCTTTTACAGGTAACTTTTCTTTTTCTTTTTTTTTTAAAGGAGGAGGGCTAGGGATGTAGCTCAGTGGTAGAGTACTTGCCTAGAACCACACAAGGCCCTGGGTTTAATCCCCAGCAAAGGAAGGTGGGAGGGAGGGAGGGAGGAAAGGAAGAAAGAAAAGCAGGAAGGAAGGAAAGAGTAAGGGAAAGGGAGGAGGAAGGAAGGAAGAAGGGATCCAACAGAGACCTAGTACAACTTCAATCTTCTAGACAATGTTTACACCAATTTCATTAGTATTTCCCTCATTTGAACAGCAGCACTTATAATTAATGGTTTATAAGAGAATGCATTCTTCAGAGAATATTACCAAAGCTACTAGCACACACTGACTGAGTTGAGAAACACATGAAGACTGCTTGACAACACGCCAGTCTTTGCCAGCTCCCAAACTCGGTAGCCACAGCAAGATGTACACTCCACAGCCCCTTCTGGAGAGATGGTGACGAGGTACACTCTGAGCCCACGAGTGACATCAGGTGGTGTCACTGTACCCTTTAGTCCAAATGAAGACAAGGGCAAAGCAAAATCCAATGCCTAAGCAACAACCTAGAAAAACTTCTTTCTTTCCAACAGTGAAATTTAAGTTACTTTTTAAACAACTTAGGGGTTGACAATAAATTACACAGCTGTGTGGAAACTTCATCTCATGTGTCCTTTTGTTCCTAAGAGGCCCGTGCCTCCCACACTAACCTCAACAGAGTAGTTCACTGGGTCAAGAGCCTGCAACATGGACTTCAGAGCTCCCCTCTAGCCCGTCCAGTGCTAAATTGCCCTCCCATTTCCTTCAGAAACATCTTTATTGCACATTAACAGTTGGCATGAAGAATCTGGATTCAGAAATTTCCCTGCACAGATTCAGGAGAAGTAAAATAGTTGGCCATAGTCTTTGGTAAAATCACTCTTATTTTCATAGGCAAGTCAGGTGCGAATATTGTAGTTACTTTCTACCTGACAGACTAAGTATATTAAGTAAAATTGAAACTTTCTTTTAAAGGTAAAGAAAGAGCAAGTTAAATGGAAAAAGTGTCATATGACTGGAGTTGTTAAAATCAGAATCACCAAGATCAATATGGCCTACAGGGAATTCTGAGCAAATTCCAATGACACTGTAACAAAGAGCCTTTCAAACCCACTCACCCCACCTCACTTACCAGAAAGCAATTTCTGAGAGCAGAGAGATCATCCCTATGTAAAACCAGAGACCTCATTTCTATGTAATTCTATATTCCTCCCCTCCCCACCTCTCACCCAAAGCCTGAAGGGCCAGGGTGGTGCACTCAGCCAGCCTGCAAGCCCATGGAATTTTGAGTCCTGACAATCAGGACTTCCCTTGTTTTGAGTACTGGCATGGTGGTATAGATCACAAACACAAAACCAGGCCAGTAATCATGGGGTAACTGAAGGCACAGGCTTGTGGCACTCAGCCACAACAGAAGGGCTTGGGTTGGTCCTTGCCTGCATATTCAAGTTCAGTGTTGAAACACAATGATACCTAGACATGGTTAAGGGAAGTCCCCATAAGTCAACCTGTCTCTCTTCTGGAATAAGGAGGAATCGCCTATCCTTGACTGTCTGCAGAGAAGTCTGGCCAGTCTTTCCCAGCACTGCATTCCATTATGGGAAGCTGATCCTGTCTTCCCCTTTCCCATTTCAAGCCAGATGCAAAGAGGAATCAATGAGACTATTCCTCACAAAAGATAGTGCTGTTTTACATGGGTCTGTGCCCAGCTTTATCCTGATGGCCCAACAATTCTGGCTGTTAAAAGGTCTATATTCAAAGCAGAGCATATGCCAGGCAAATCACTTGATACAAGGTCTCAAATCTATGATAACTCAACTAGAACTGGCCTCATTAAAAGGAGCCAGGACCTGAGCAAAAACTGTCTAACAAGTTTCGTATTTCTTAGGGGTGGTTGGCAATAAACAATGACAAAGCCCTCACAGCAAAGCAGCTCACCACCCGCTTCTCTGGGCAGCAGACGGTGAACATCTCTTGGCTCACCTAGGGTTACAGCGGGAAAAGGCCACAAGTAGTGTGGAATGGAGGAAGGTCAGCAAGAAAAACAGGTGAAGGACACTGGACCAAAACACAGCAAGCTAGAGGGAGGAGCACTTGACTGAAGAACTTAAGCCACTCCTAAAAACACCCTCTCACCCTACCCTTTCAGTAGCCTTGATTTCCAGAATACTTGGAAGACCATTGTTGGCTCTTCCTTCATTTTCCTTGGAATTCTCAAGTTCCAGCAGCTGCTGTTCCTTGACTCAAAACAAAGCCACACCTATGGAAGAGCCACACTGAGCAAGCAAAGCAGAACCGTGACTTCTGACTTCTGCTCACATGTGGCTGGGGCCCAAGGGTCTCAAGGTCAGTTTGGTGCTTTCTGAAGGACTCCTACTCTGGACGCTGACATCAAGCTCATCCCCTAGAGCAGTTACAATGAAGCTGAAATTAAGGTCAAAGCATGCAACATGACAGTGAAAGGCAGGGGGAAAAGGCCAGGTCTTTCTTTTTTTCTTTTTGTAGTAGAGGATGGAACCCAGGGGTGTTCTACCACTGAGCTACATCCCAGCCCTTTTTATTTTTTATTTTGAGTTAGGGTCTTGCCAAGTTGCCCAGGCTGGCCTCCAACTTGGAATCTTCCTGCCTCAGTCTCCCAAGTCCCCGGGATTATAGGTGCCAGAGGTCTTTTCTGATCAATGCTAAAAACAGAGAGAATGGGCCTTTCCACATCCCAGCAAATCTTCCATATTCTAGTTACTTAAACCAATTTGGGGGTGCAATAAACAAAGAAGCAATGACACGAACATCCCCAGAACAGCTGAACCCAAGGTGCTAGCACCAATGTGTGTTCTGTGGGATTCTGAGCCAAATGGAGACTGGGGTAAGTCAGGAGGGCACAAACACAGGGCGCTGCTGCCAATATGGAAGAGCCATTCTGGAAAACTCAGCCTTACTGCCACTTCCACTCCTGAGATCCTGTCAGGCATCCTGACCCAGCATTTCCAAAAATGACATTTGATTTTGGTGGTAGCTTCTAAGAAAACCTAAAGCAACATGAGGCTTGCTGAAACTTTTCCCACAGGTTAGGGACCTGAATGCCAAGCTGCAGCACATACAAGCCAAAGCCACAAAGCACACAGCAGGCTGGTATGTGCACAGTGCGGTCTCCTACCTGTCAAACTCACACCAGAGGAAAGCCCTTCCCACCCTAGACCCCAAGGCACAGAACACTGGGCTGGGAGGGAGGATTATCACTCTGAGATTGGGAAGCAGGGACAGCTCAAAGAGGAAGATGATCTGGCTCTACAGGGAAAGCAGAAAGGGAAGAGGCTGGCAAAGAGTCTAGGGCTTAGGCAGCTTCACATCAGCAAGAACATCCCATTAGCACAAAGCAAGGAAGCCACATGTATGTCAGCCACACACAGACAAGGAAGAAATTTCTTTGAAGTAAAGGCAAATGGAAGTTAGCAAAGCAAAGGTCAAAGATCCCCCTTTCCAACCTTAACAGACTATCAAACTGAATTCAAATCAGATACCACTCTGGGCTGGTCATCAACATTATCTAGATGGGAACTAAATTCAAGTACCAGGAAATGGAGCCTCACTTGGAGAGCTGGGTGTCACCTCATTATGTCAGGCCTCAGCAGTACTGGAACAAAGTACCACATGATACCACGTAATGGGCTCGTGGCAATAAGGCTGCATTTCCTGGGTGGCTTTGCATGAAGTCTGTGCCATCCCTTAACACGGTGACAGTCAGTCCAAAAGGCCACATCTAGATGCACCATAAAGAGCAAGAGCATGAGACAAGCTAGTTTAGCACCATTTATTTGTGATCTCAGCTGTTGTTGTAGCTGCTGTGTCAGCCTGTTCTCAAAGCATAACATGCTCTTCCACTCCTCTCGTCCAGGACAGAAGGGTCTTCCAGGTGGCACGCCAACAGAACAAGAGACTCCGATGACGCCAGCTTCAATGATGGTGCCATCCAGAGAGGGAGAGGGTCATGGCACATTCAACCGCGGCTTCCAGAGGTTTTGAAAAAGGAGCCTTTGAGGGCCCAGCCTGCCTGGCATTCTAGTGGAAGTGCAAAAAGGTGGCTCATTGGGAGAGGAAAGAGAGGGAGCACAAGGGAAAGTGGCACCTGGGTCACTAGGAGGGTGTTCTGGCCCTATGGCTGCAGGGCTGGAGTCCCAGAGGCAGGTCTCTGGGTAAGCAGTGTGTAGGTCAGTCCTTCCAGCAGACTACAGCAGAAGTCCACACGCTCTCCTAGACTCTGGGAGGACCTACTTATACAACAGTTAAGACAAACTGCCTCAAGGCACAAGAGGGAGAACAGCAGACAGGGGAGAGCTGATGAAAAATACCTTTCCCTTTCCTGCCTAGGTGCAAAGCTGGCTTTGGGGATGGGTGGGGTGGAATGGGGGAAACTTGAGAACCTTGAAAATAAGCTCCCAGAAAACAATGTAGATCTCTCCAGCCTGAACTGAAGCCGGCAGGAGGGTGGAAATTGTGTCTATCCCTGAACAGACAGCAAGACAGATCAGCCTCGAGAAGAATAGTGCTACTACAGGACTGCTGAGGCAAGCAACCAGGGCCAGGCTGGCTAGTAACTGCTGGTGGTTACAGTGAGTCACAGCCAGTCGCTTGATTTTGTACCAACTTCCGTGGCAGTGTTCCCAGTTAAAAGCTGGCACTTAGCTGGTATAAGCAAACTCCACCCACACCATTACCTGCGCATCCATGGGAAAGAGTCCCAAATGGTCTGCCTGCTGAACAAAATCACTGGGCTCACTACTAGTATTTAGTTAAGAACAGCATGATGATGACATTACTACTAAAGATGATCATGACAGTGATAATAATATTTGGCTCTGAAGGAGCCTTCAGAGGGCTCTCTGGAGGACCCTCAGTTACAAAGATTCAGTCAGTCTCACCAAAGCCTTGTTGGTAAGTATTACTGTCTCATCTTACAGCCTGGAAAACAAGTGGAGTTGCAGAGTCTCTAGCCAAAGGCACATACTGATTGGGGGCCACAGGAGAAACTAAACCTATGGGCCTGGCTCCTAGTTGGCTGGCTCTCCCTCTGCTTTCCAGACAATCTGGCGGTCACTCCCCATGCCCTTCCCTAACCTCCTGAGCTTACTTTTGACACCTGACTGCTGAAGGAGCAAGCCTCACCAGTGACTATCACTTAGGACAAGAGAGCTCTACTACCCGAAGTTGTGAGGAGAGGCCAAAGCTGCTTTCCCCTGTGGCCTCTATCTTCCCTTTGGTCCTCCTCTCACACACTGCCCTGGTTCCTCTTCAACTTCAGCCCTACACACAAGGGAATGCAGTCCTCATTCCTGATAAGAAGTCAATTTCCCAGGACAAAGAAAACAGACTGAAGCTGACAGTTAAACAGACATGCAAAAGTGGGGTGAGGGATGGGTAGGGAACAGAACATTATTGTTCAGTAAAATTATCTTTAAAAACAGCCAGAAAAAGAAAAGTACTTTGTCTTTCACTTTCAGAGAGTGATTAGTGTAGGAAAGACAAGACGGCCTAGAGAAATGAAGCAGCCCCAGCAGTGCACTGGGATTCTGCAGAAGGGCTCTCTGCTCCAAAACACCTTTCAGTAGGCGGGCAAGAAGCCTCACCAACAAGAACTGCAGCATGTGGCCAGAAGCCTAGAGGGGGCTGTCTGTCCCTTTTCTACAAGCCAGTCTCCTGTATGACCATATGCCTCCGGGCCCAACTATGGAGCTACTTCTGCTAAGCTCTGGGACCTGTCCCCCCCAGCACTCCCAACACGTACTTGATGCTGTCGGTGTGAGTTTTGTATTCCATAATGGTGTTGGGAGGTAGGTTAAGCACACGTCGAAGAGTATCCCGGATTCGGGCTGTGGTTGCTTGGTCGCTGGCAGTCTTATTCCATATGGAAATAATGTCCTCCTATGGGAGAAACAGAAGGTATCATCAAAGCAAACCAGAGGCAGGAGGTAAGCAAGAGCAACACAGGAAAGCAGACTGGTCTAGGGTAGCTTACCTGAAAGCGGACAGAGACCACAGCCCCACAGATCTCCTCCCCAACCATGAACTGTTCCCCTAGCATGGCCAGGATGAGATTCTCCCAGCAACGAGAGGCCAAGCCCTTCCGCAGCCGGATGATCCACTTTCCACCATTTTTATTTGCATCATCCTATAAAAAGAAAGGTTATAGCTAAAATAATGGCTGACAGCTTTTTCTTTCACATTAAAGCAGTATAAAGCCAAGAATCTCTTAAATACTAAGAAGCCTGGTTGCAATTTCCAGTTCCCCAACATTATTTTTTAAAAAGGTTTTAAGACTAGGGAGAAAAGAAACAGAACAGCAGCAACAAAAAATAAGGAGGGTATTCTTGGTATAAGCCATTTAAAAAAAAAAAAAGGCTAAACAGACCTTTAAAGAATAATCCCTTTTTATTAGAACTATGTTAGGAATCAAGATGAAATGCTAGATTTCAAACATACCATTCATCATTTCATTTGCTATAAGTTTACTGAATGTCACCAAGTACCAAGTACATAGATACAAAACCCCAGAATCTACTTAGGTTCAATGTAGCAGAGGAGACAGACAAGAAAATTAACTACAGCCAAGCAGTTTGACAGGTGCTGCTGTAACAAGAAAACTGCACAGTAAGACAGAACCTGACAGCTGGAAAAACTGAAGAACAAACATTTAAGCTGGTCTTAAGGGAAACAAATTAGCAGATAAAAGTAGGTGAGGGCACTGGAGGCACCAAAAAGAACATGCTTGTGTACGAACTGCACATCACTGAGATGTGAACAGGAGGGTCTAACTGCACAGAACAGACTTAAAGGTGATGGGAGATGAAGCTTGAAAGGTAAGGCCTAAGGTCATGTGAACAATAAGAGATGCATAAAAGCTGGGGACAGTGTCTTATGCCAGTAATCCCAGCAATTTGCGAGTCTGAGGCAGGAGGATCACAAGTTCAAGGACAGCCTAGGCAAGATCCTGTCTCAAAATAAAAACTAAAAAGGGCTGGGGATGTAGTTCAGTGGAAAGTGCCCCCAAGTTCAATCCCCAGTACCAAAACCAAACAAACTGCACAAAATATGAGGAGTGGGATGTATGTGGCCACATCTATCTTCTAGAAAAATGCCCTGGCATCAGAATAGATGCTTTATGGCAGGTTGAGGTTGTAGCTGAGTGGTAGAGTGCCTACCTAGCAGGGGTGAGGCACTAGGTTCAATCTTTAGTACCACGTAAAAACAAATAAATAAAATAAAGGTTAAAAGTTTGTATTCTTTTTTTTTCTTTTTGTGGTGCTAGGGATTGAACCCAAGGCCTTGTGTATGCGAGGCAAGCACTCTACCAACTGAGCCATATCCCTAGCCCAAAGGTTATATTCTCTCTCTTTTTTTTTATAATGGGGATTGAACTCGGTGGCACTCAATCACTGAGCCACATCCCAGCCCTATTTTGTATTTTATTTAGACACAGGCTCTCACTGAATTGCTTAGCAACTAAGCCACTGCTGAGGCTGGCTTTGAACTTGTGATCCTCCTGTCTCAGCCTCCCAAGCCTCTGGGATTACAGGCTGCGCCACCACGCCCGATTCTAAAGCCTATATTCTTAAAAAAAAAAAGAGGGGGGGGGTGCTTTATGCCGCAGCACACCAACTAGTAGCTCACCAAAGAGATCACAAAACTCAACTGTGGGTCTCCAGTAATAGCCTTTTATTTTCTTATCACTCTATGTCATGTAAAAGTATTACACGCACAAATGCACACAAATTCTATGGGAATAGGTGAATAAAAGCAATTTTTTTTAAATATTTTTTTTTAGTTGTTGATGGACACAATGTCTTTATTTTATTGCTTTGTATGTGGTGCTGAGGATCGAACCCAGGGCCTCACACATGCGAGGCAAGCGCTCTACCGCTGAGCTACAATCCCAGCCCCCTGAATAAAGGCAATTTTTAAAAATTCTTTAATGTTTTAACACCATCTGAGTTAACACTACCACCTTTAAAACCACCTAGCACCAATCCACACAGTCAAGCAATGGCATCAGTGCCTTTCCCCAGAAGTCCAGATTCCAAGGGTGGAGCAAGTAGTGTCGCAGTTGAGAGAACACTTTAAAATAGTTTTAACCAGCCGGGCGCGGTGGCTCAAGCCTGTAATCCCAGCACTCAGGGAGGCTGAGACAGGAGAATCGCGAGTTCAAAGCCAGCCTCAGCAATGGCGAGGCGCTAAGCAACTCAGTGAGACCCTGTCTCTACACAAAACACAAAATAGGGCTGGGGATGTGGCTCAGTGGTCGAGTGCCCCTGAGTTCAATCCCCGGTACCA
>PVHX01008379.1:16154-56780 GCA_004024805.1 Geosciurus inauris | reverse complement strand
TAAATAAAATAAAATAAAATAGTTTTAACCTTGGTAGCACTTTAAAAAACAAACAACAACTTGCTCGAAAAAGCAGTCCAAGGCCCTCAGTCCTCACCTCCCACATGGGTTTAATTCCTTCTTTGAAGAGATGGAAGTCACTGTGGCCTGTCAGGTCCCCGGGACGTACCATGTGGCTATAAAACCTCCAGAACTGCTCCACCTGCAGAGAGAAGACCCCAGAATACCAAAGATGTTATCTTTTCCTTTTTCTTTAAATTCATCCAAAGATGCGAGAACATAGGCATAGAAGACACTCTGCTCCAGCTTTCCTCTTTGGAGGACACTTCCACTTGGAGCACTGTGTGGAAAGGAAGGTGTATTAGAGGAAAAGCCATAGTATGATCAAAGAAAAACGTACCACTGGCAACATAAGATTAAACTCTAGGCGAGGACTGCTAGCCTCTGCCAGAAGCTTGAGGAGGTGACCCCACATCAATATGTACCTTCTCACTAAAGCTGTAGGGAATACATGATGTGCAAGAAGAGAACTAGTTTTCTGTATGATGGAAATCCACTAGTCTTGAGGTATATAAGTGCCATACTACCTCAGCCTGAATGCCTTTTTCAGAACCAAGTCAATTCTTGACCAAAGATTGTTTAACTGGCAAATATAGCATTAGCTGGAACAAAATACATTTTAGTTCTGTTTAGTTACTGAGTTTAAGCAACAGAAGCATCTGCACGTACTACTCTATACCAGCATGCCCTTACTAAGGCCAGGATAGTCCAAAATTAAACAGGACTTAGTCTCTCAGAGGTAATGTTCACATCCCTTTCCTTAGTTAAGAAAACTATTTCTCCTGGCCCCTCCTTCAGGTCTTCATAGAAAATGAGACATATTTCTCTATCAAATGTCCACCCATTAATACTCATCATTTTGATCCTGTTTCTCCCATCAGTGCCTTACTGCTCTGTGATCTGCAGAGGACACCTACTAAGTACTGGCTGGTGAAGAGGCATATTTAAAAAGCAATAGCATGAGGATAAAATGCTGGTGTTTGCCGACACCATGCTGAGGAGGCCATATCAACACACAGCAAGACACCACAACCGCATGATAGAAAATGGATATTGATATACATTCAAATCATACTTCAAGATTTTGGTGACAAATGAGGAAAAACCAGACTTACACCCTTACACTGTATGCAATGGCTCTCTCCTTCAGTTTCTCTCTGGAATAGGAACATGTGAAATGTTTTACACATATATAACAAGTCAGGAACTAGTGCTATTCATAGGACTTCAAGCAGTGCCACACCTCAGCAACTGCTAAGCTTAACTGTATTGGAATATGAAGTGGTCACGTGTGTACAAAGCACAGTAATCCAGCCAGGCCTGGTGGTGCATGCCTGTAATCCCAGCGACTCGGGAGGCTAAGGCAGGATTGCAAGTTTGAGGCCAGCCTCAGCAACTTAGTGAGACCCTGTCTCAAAATAAAAAATGAAAAGGGCTGGGAATGTAGCTCAGTGGCAAAATGTCCATGAGTTCAATCTCTAGTACAAGTAAAAACAAAAGTAAGCAGTAATCCAAAGCCTTATTCAACCTAACATGGTTGAAAGAAACAAAGTACACACCCACCAGAACCAGTGGCTCACTGTGAATTAGAATTGGAGGGACATGGTGGGAAGAAACTACACCAATTCCCCAGCCAAAAATCACTCCAATTTTACAATTTTACAGCCAATCTGCACAATCTTGTACTCCAACCACAACAGGGATAAAGCAAACAGCTTTGGAAACGTTATTGAACTTTTAAAGATTTCTTTTCAAAAGTTCTAAATGAAACATAAAAATAAAGCTCAGAATATGAAGTGCAAAAAGGACCCTCATTTTAACCATCTTCCTCATTTTACATCTGAGAAAATGGTTTCAGGACTTGCCCCAGTATGCAGAGTCAAACACCACAATAGATTAGCCCTGAGATCTCCAAGCCTAATGCTCTTCCCACTTCAAGATACTGCCTTCTTACTTACCTCAATTTCAAGAATTTTTAAATGCTGTTAAATATTAGGATTAAGAACCATTGGGAAATACCACTTTAGATTTGATAAAAGGTTTCACAATGCAATTACTTCTGTGAGGAATATAATATTGTTAATCACTTCCTAATGCCTTAGATTATATGACAGCAGACTTTAAACACTTGTCACACATCCAGGGAGTACTAAAGTCATTAACCTAAGAGGTGATGACAAACCACTCAATTTAACATATAAACCACAAGCAGAGAAAACAAAATACAATCCTCTTTTACAAGCTGGGTAAATTCACATTTTTTGTACAAGAGGGAAAGAAAAATGCTAGAAATATTCATAACTACGTAAAGTAATTTAACAAAGTCCTTAATAAAAACATTTGCCCCAGTCCAGTTTCTTCTGATTCATCAAGTGTTCATAACATAAGGACTGCCACTTTACTTGTACTGTCTAGCATTCCCACAGAGCAGGCAACTGAAACTTTACTGATGGATTCAGAAATATTAGAAAAGTATGTATACTTCAAAAGCTTAATTCTATTCTTCCCTCTGCCAAGAAATCCTTTCTCATCATCTGTTCAAATTCTCTAAGTTCCATCTTAAACCTATCAGCTCCAAGGTGGCTTTCCTCATGTTGGAATTGACCCTAACTTCCTTGGAATTCCAGGTGCACCAGCCATACCTTTCCTCCAATTCCATTCACTGTCTATCTTACATTAGAAATCCCCAGCCACACGGTGGCTGTGCCTGTAATCCCAGCTGCCTGGGAAGCTAAGGCAGGGGATCCTAAGTTGAAGGCCAGCCTGGGCAACTTGCAAGACCCCATCTCAAAATAAAAAAATAAAAAGGGCTAGGAATGTAGCTCTGTGGTACAGTGCCCTTGATTCAATCCCCAGTATCAAAAAGAAAAGAAAAGAAAAATCCCAGACATGCCTTATTCTCACAAGAACAGGCTCCATAATTCTTTTTAGAACATTATTAGGGTCTGGAGTTGAGTTCATTCAGTAAACTTTTTTCCCGCCCTGTGGTACTGGGGATTGAACCCTTGAATTCCCAGCAGGCACTCTACCACTGAGCCACATCCTCAGCTTCTTAACAAACATTTCTTGAATCAAATATGCACCAATGTACAAGCTATGTGTAATACTTCAAATAAGTCTAAACTTATCAGTGATGAGGCAGCACAGGCCAACCAAACAAGTCATTTGCACTGGGCTGAAATTGTTTCAAATTAGCATAGCAATATTACTGATCTCACATTAAAGAGACAATTTATTACCAGTTAAATATGTATATCTGACTAATAATAAATGGAAAAATAAAGTTTGGCTAATAAGAACAATTTTAAAACTGAAGCCTTTGGCCTGCTTTTTGGTATACTGTGTAGGTTCTGGAATCTTCCCTTCACAGCCTACCTGAATTGAGTTTCAATAGTGGCTCCCACTTAATCAATTCAGTAGCAGAGGACTTGAGACCTTATATCAGATACTTTATCCAGGTCTCACTTTCCTCATTTGTAAAATATGGATAATATCACTAACTCCATAAGGCTATTCTAATAATTGAAGGAAATTACATAAAGTCCTATTGTTGTTGTGTCTTAGCTTATTAGATACAACAATGTCACAGCTTATTGCAATGTTTACAATTATAGTATTCTTTTCCAGTTCTGCATTTGAAACAGGACAAATATGTCAGCAAGTTTTAAAAAGTGACAAATCCTGCATCTGCTTCTGTCCACAGACTGAATGCACAGCACATAGGAAGTACGTTAATAATCTTTGTTTAACAGACTCACGTTAGCTTCAGTTAGCACCTCCAAGTTCATAATCTAGTCACCTGGGAGGGAAATGAAACAGAACCTGGGCACTGATGGTACCCACAAAAATAGTTATTAGAGATTTCTAAACATAAGCAAAGATGCTACTTTACGAGTTACTATCATAGCTAAATCCTAATAGAAAGTTGTTAAATATTAAAAAAAAAAAAACTTTCAAACTTTGCTTTCAACATTATAGTCTAATTTTGTTAGGACAAAGACTACATAGTTTAAAATTTTGTGTCCACTAATTACACTCTGCATGTAAGAACTCAACAAATGTGTCTACTTTTAAAAAACCTGTCAGCTGCAGCCAGGCGATGGTGGTGCATGCCTATAATCCCAGCAACTCAGAAGGATCACTGTGTGGGCTTAGGAATCTTCCCTTCACAGCCAAGTTCAAAGCCAGCCTCAGCAAGTTAGCGAGGTCCTAGGCAACTTAATGAGACCCTGTCTCAAAATTTAAAAATAAAAATAAAAAGGCTGGGGATGTGGCTCAATGGTTAAACACCCCTGGGCTAAACAAACAAACAAACCTGTCAGCTGGGCACAGTGGCACAAACCTGTGATCCCAGCAACTCCAAAGGTTGAGGCAGGAGGATCACAAGTCCAAGGACAGCCTGGACAACTTAACAAAACCTTGTCTCCAAAAAATTAGCAGGGCTGGGAGTGCAGCTAAGTGGTAGAAAACCCTTGAGTTCAATCCCCAGTACCACAAACAAAAACAAAACATTTTCGTATTATACCCTTCTACAGTTAACTATGGATGTCTAATGAGAAATCTACGAATGAACAAGTCTGACCTTGGAAACTTAGGTTAGTCAAGTAAGGAAACCAGAATGTTAAACAAGTTATCAGGAGGGTACAGAAGCACAGCAACCGAAACACAGACGTGACCATTCTGTCAAGGCACACTCCATTAAACTCCTAAGTACTCACAGAGGCAAAGGTGCCAATCTGCTTGATATTCTGTTCATAGCTCTGTGAGCTGGTGGGACGGCCTGGGGTCCTCCTGGAGTACCAGAATGTATAGTTGTACTGCAGGGGATGCTCTGCTGGTCCAGGGACAACAGCCTGAAAGTAAAGAAGGTGGGTTAGTTCTGGGTACTTGTCACATGCTCTGTGAGACATTTAACAGTGTTACTTCCTATTACTTTCACAATTAAAAAAGAACATAACCTCAATTACTTGCCACATGTCCAAGATTCTGCTCTCCCAGTAAATTTTCCTAGTGGTTAAATGACTCTAAACTCCTGTTAACAATTTATCTGTGTTCTTATGGCTCTTACGACTTTCTACTTGTATCACAGGCATTTATATTTGTTATCCCTAGTCCAAGCACTGCCTCTTCCGGATACTCTTATCACTTAAGAGTGGCAAGTTGTTTACTCTACTTGTGCCTCAGTTTCTCACCTGCAAAATGGGGAAATTAGTAATGGTCATCTCAAAGGGCTGCTGAGAGGGTCCAATGAATTAGTAGATGTAAAGTGCTCAGACAGTGCCACAGTAAGTGCTTAATATCAGCTATTCTTTTATTACTGTTATTAAATGTAAGCCCCTCAATCCACAGGCTCATTCACCTTTGTGTCTTCATAGCGCCTAGCAGAAAACGCTTGTACTTGGAGGTATGCAATACTGTAGAATAAATAAGTTAATGATTGCATTGACATCTCAAGTAAAAAGCTGATCCACCTAACTCTCATTCCCTAAACTTTCTCTTTTCCAAGACATTTTCAATTCAGACTATTACTGACTAAAGAGTCTGAAGTTTGGAGGGATGTGTACGATTTGAAGTACTCAGTAGCGACTTCTGAAGCAGTCAGCAGCCTAGCTGAGTGCAACAGCTGGGCTTGCTCAAGGTGGGCGAGATGAATCTGCAGGCCAGACAGTGCCTCAAGATGCCATGGCAAGAGGAATGTTCTAAGTCCCAATTCACTTGTGTGCTCCAGTGAATCCACAATTTTTGTTTATTTGTTTTTTTAAGAATAAAACCAGATATTACAAAACAGGGTACTATCAAGTTAATCTGGTGTCTTCCAAATAAACAGACTCCATAAGACAAGCACAACTCATCCAGCAGCACCTAGGCCAGCACAGCACAAACCATACCTTCCTCTTGCCACTGCTCTGGCTCTTGTCTCGCTCTGTTTTTTCCTTCTCACCATCTTTCTGTGTGCTGTTTTCTTCATTCTGATCATGGTCCCCACTGTCATCATCTTTCAAGCTGAAAAGAAAGACAAAGTAATGTTACTGCATGACCAAGCTTATTCCCATTACCTAACAGAGCCACTAGGTCATCCAACCCACCATGTAACCAACCCACTCACTTAGAATGCAGGCCTGTGAGATGCACTTGAGATGAAGGAAGGGCAAAGGAATGTAGAAAGACAAATGAAATGAAATGAAATGCCCATCAGCTAACCTGTGAACTCCAGGAGGCACTGTCTTTCAATTTTCTAACAAGAAACACAATGAAGCAGTTAAAGGATTTTCTTTACTAAAAACAGAGTCAATAATGAGAAGTTTGGGGGATATTTTGGGTGGGAGGGTACTGGGGATTGAACTAAGGGGCACTTGACCACTGAGCCACATCCCCAGCCCTATTTTGTATTTTATGTTAATACCATTGCTGAGGCTGACTTTGAATTCGCAATCTTCTTGTCTCAGCCTCCTAAGATGCTGTGATTACAGGCATGCACCACCATGCCCAGCAATAATAAGTTTTTCTATCAAATAACTCCTTTGCCATTTCATATGAAGGTTAAACTTATCTGTCCATATTGTTACATCTCCTTCTTACCATCTCTCCTAAACTTCCCCATTGTTAATGCCTTAGTTCCAGCCCTCTTTTTCTGTCATCTCGATCACTACAATAAATCCCTAAATAGGCTCCCTGACACAAATCTCTACTTATCCTCCACATCATGAAATGCATTATCTGACTGTAAATCTGATTATTTAATCTTCATCCTAATATTGTCAATTGTCCTTTGCTCTTTGATGAAGCCTCTAGGAAGATAAAGCACAATGAAATATAAGATCCTCTAGAACCTGACTCCCGTCATTGGCATTTTCTTCCCCCGCTTTCCTTCTAGTAACCTATATTTCCACATCAGGACCACTTACAAACGCCACCCCTTCAAAATGATGTGACATTCTTCCCATGTCTGTTTTTTTCTATCAGATGGAGGGTTCCCTCAGAAGACTGTCTTACATCATCTCAGTATCTCCTGCACCTGGGACAAGAACACACTGAAAAACTGTTGAATGAAAAGGGCAAATAAGTGCCAAATGGAATGAATGTGCTCTTGTCTCATAAGCACAGTCAAACATACTTTAGGAGTTACTATTTCAAGCAAAGAGAAAATACCTAAAATCTGATGCAGATAAAAATATAAAGAGACAGTGAGTTGGGCTAGGGTTGTGGCTCAGTGATAGAGCACTTGCCTCGCATGCGTGAGGCACTGGGTTCGATCCTCAGCACCACATATAAATAAATGAATAAAATAAAGGTCCATCAACAACTAAAAAAACTAAAAAAAAAAGAGACAATGAGTTTATGAAGATAAGAATGCCATTTATTCTACAGTTGGAATATTCACTTATTATGGGATTTTCTCCAGAATCATTTTTCTGCCCTCATAACTGTGTGTGTGTGTGCACGCGCACAGCACGCATGTGTGTGTATGCTCAAATGGAATTAGGCAAATCTCAAGAAAGATACCAGAGGGGCTGGGATTGTGGCTCGGTGGTAGAGTGCTTGCCTCGCATGCATGAGGCACTGGGTTCGATTCTCAGCACCACATAAAAATAAATCAATAAAGATAATGTGTCTACCTACAACTAAAAAATATTAAAAAAAAAAAAAGAAAGAAAGAAAGAAAGAAAGAAAGATACCAGAGATGCTCCAAGTATAACCATAGACATTATCATATGAAGATACAGAAACATGTTCTAGGAAACTGCTTTTTATCCATGAACCCCTAGTGCCTAACACCACAAGCACTTGGGAAATACTAGAACAGATTAATTATCTGTGTGTTGAGATGCCTGCTCTGCCTTGCCACTGCCCTAGCTGTAGGAGATACTTGGATAGTTGTACCCTGTGCCATGAGCCTCCCCATCCCCACCCTGGCCAAGACACAACTGGGAAAGGCACCTGACCAAAGGGCAGTCCAGCTTGGGCAATTATCTATGACTCAAGGCATTGCTCAAAAATATAAGCAGATTCCTCCCTTAGCATTTCACCCAGGAAAGGAAAATCACAGATTTGGAAGCTAGGGTAGCCACATGAGCCCCAAGCAAGAAAAGCCATGCAAGAATCAACACAAGGAATAAAAACAGCAAGCCAGTGAAGAGAAAGAGCCTGGAGTAGATGAGCAGAGAAGACAAAGAAGACGGCTTGGTTGTGCTGCCAATGCAGCCATCTCTTGTGGCTTAGTTCAGCCTCCTTGGACTTCTAGGAGACCCTTATCTATGCTTATGTTACCTCCTCCCCTTGATTAAACTTGTGCTTGTTTTCCTTTTCAAAAGAAGCCTATCTAGTATACAAGTTCTGTGGATCCAAAATTACCAACATCTATTTAGCATCCACGGTGTATCAGTTACCAGAGTGCCTGTCCACAGGACCTAATCGAGGAGATACGGTACATGGATACTCAGAACATGGGGCTAAGGCCCCTGTTCTGCCTTCTTTCAATGGCATCTCCTGCCTGGTCTCCACACACTCCTCTCATTCTAGTTGGATCAGCTGCAGTTCCCCCAGTGTCATCCCTGTTATGATCAGCATGTGGTCTTGCCTCCTCCCCTAGTTAACTGTCCTTCAGGACTCACTTTCCCCTGGAAATATCTCCTAACCTCTCCCATCAGAGGCAACCTCAGTCTCCCCTCTTCTGAACTTCCCCATTTAAACACGTTTACACTTGTTCCTGCTATATACTGTCACCACCAGCTTTCTGCCTCTCAATCAAGAACATCTCATGAGTTTGTCTAGTGCTTAGGCTCAGGACATCTTCTAAATCCTTAGGGCACAATGCAGGGATACAAACTGCACTCCTCTCTTCTTAGCTTCCAACCCCAACAACAGCTGCTGATGTCCCCTGTTAGTTCTCAGTTGAAGAAGGGAAGTCACCCAACATCTCTCATTTTTGTCATCCCCCCAAAGCATTTAAGTTCCTTTCTTTTTAGTGGTTTTGCTGCTAATCACTAGTAGAAACCAGAAAGAATAACAAAAATAATTATGGCATAGAGGAAACAAAGTTACCACGATCCCAGGACTACTTTCTGACTTACTCCTTTCTAAGCCAGTAAATGGAAACTAATGCCTCTTCACCTCCTGCTTTTACTTGTGAAGCTGGAGCTAGCCAACCACCAGGCCTCTGAGCCTATGCATAAGGCAAATCTTTTGCAACCTATTTCCCAGAGGTTGCCCTTCCCAGCTTGAAGCTGGATTTCAGTCAAGGTACAGCCTGGACTGAAAAATCAGTGCTCCACAGGCTCAAGACAGCAATTGGCACCTATGTCTGTCCAGACTGTGTGGTACCTTGGTTAGTTCACTAAGCTTCTGCCCAGGAATTTCTTCACACTCTGAACTAGACCCATTCCTTGCAGCAGGAAACTGATTGAATCCGTCTTTCTATCTCCAGCATCTGACAGTGACAGAAAACAAACATTTGTTTAATTCACAGATCTCAAAAACCAAAGTGATAAGTGCCAAATAAGTGGTTCAGACAACAGGTAAGAAAGGGCTAAAAGGTAATGATACAGAATGAAAAACAATTTATATAGATTATGGTCAAAAGTATGGTATCTAGAAAACCAAAATCTGAAAACCAAGTTTATCACAATTAGGACTGCAGTTCTTGAGAAACCACATCAGGGTTTTACATGTCAACAGATCAAGAGGAACAGGATTCAACAATTTCGTGGGTCTACATTTTCTTCCCCTAAAGTAATTATAATCTGCCTACATTCACAGAAGCAGAACCCATGTGGTAAAGGAGGTCTGAGATCCTTTCTACTCTGAGTCCATAGATTATATCACTGTGCTACCAGCTCGAGGCCCGCCACTTTGAGGACTCTGGCAAGCTGGAATACATCCTTTGTGGTGATGTGGTAAAGCGTACAGACTCCAAATACGTAACAACAATCTAAACAAGCCAGGTGCGGTGACGCACGCCTGTAATATCAGCACTTTGGGAGGCTGAGATAGGAGAATCGCAAGTTCAAAGCCAGCCTCAGCAAAGACGAGGAGCTAAGCAACTCAGTGAGATCCTGTCTCTACATAAAACACAATACAGGGCTGGGGATGTGGCTCAGTGGTCTAGTATCTCTGAGTTCAATCCCTGGTACCAAAAAAAAAAAAAAAAAATCTAAACAACAAAAATCAAAACTAAGGTCAGGAATGTTGTTTTCAATTTCTAATGCTTAATCAAAGAAAGCAGGTGGTGGAGCACTTGGGCAAGACAGGGGCTCTGACTTCCATCCCCAGCACCGCCCCCTCCCCCCCCCCACACACAAGAAAGAAAAAAGAAAGTAAACATTATTGTTTTTCCCCTTTGCTTTCTTTTTTTCCTGAAAAGCTAGGGGACAGATGTTAAAAGATTCTGGCGCAGTACAACAGTTAAGAATCAGAAATAATTAAAATGACCCAGGTGAATTTCTGTCAAGAGATGCCTGAACCAAAGTAAAACAACAAATCTGGGCGGGCCCTTCCTGTTGTTTTGGGCAAGCTATTCAACCTCAGAGAGCCTCACTTTCCTTACCTACACAAAAAAGTAACAAGATTCCCTTTGCAGAGATATTAGAAAGAACAGAAACAGCATGCCTGTAATCCCAGCACTTTGGGAGGCTGTGACAGGAGAATCCCGAGTTCAAAGCCAGCCTTGGCAATGGCAAGGTGCTAAGCAACTCAGTGAGACCCTGTCTCTACATAAAACGCACAGGGCTGGGGATGTGGCTCAGTGGTTAAGTGCCCCTGGGTTCAATCCCTGGTGCCAAAACCAAACAAACAAAAACACCTTGCAAGATGCCTGTGGAAGCCCATTATTACCTTTCTTATTGCAGACCTTGAATGATTTGGGTAGGATTGAGAGAGAGAAACCATAAACTGTCTTTCAGGTTTGCAATATGATCTGTTCAAATCAGTGGAGGAAGAGATGTAAGGGTTACAAGAAAGCTCCACTGAGGTAGGGGTCCATACACTGATTGGCTCAACTAAGCTGCAGGATGGAGAAGACACCCTTTTTCAAGAATCAGAGACCTCTCAGCAAGCAAGAAACATGCCTGAGGAGCTGCAGAGTATGCTGGAAACCCAGCACCCCTGAATTTGCACACCAGCACCCATTATGTTGGGGAAAAAAAATCCAATTTCTATCAGCAGCACTGGCTCACAACAGTAAATTCTACATTTATACCCACATTATTCAGCAATCCACACAATTTGCTGAGTGTGACTGGCTTCGTCCAGCAGTGTACTAACAATAACGTGGGGGCGAGAGACTGTGGGACTTTTCTGTTGTCAAACGACTGGAGGGTCTGGGCCTAGAAATCTGGGTCTTTGGAGACATATTATCCTACGAGAAAGGAGGTAAAAACAATCTACCTCAAGATACAACTGCTGTGATACACTTAGCTACGAATTGTTAGAAGAAACGAACAAAAACTTTAGTGCAAAAAGATACAATCATTGGAAGGGCTTGTATTTCCTCTCCGTGCCCTAAATTATGTGATGCTGGGACTAGGGATCAGAGTGGGGACTTCGGGAGTGGGCAACACCGTGCTGGGAGGCGGCAGCAGGAGGGGGGAGGAGCAGAAAGTCTCAGAAAGACGACAGTCCCATCACTGAGCAGCCACCGCGCCGCGTGGCAGCCACACGGCCTCATTACAGCGGCGCTACCCGACTACACCGGCTGTTACCGTCCCCTCTTTGTGGAGGAGAAAACCGAGACCCAGAGGGGGAAGGCGACCTCCCCAAGCCGCAGAGTGCGCGCGCGAGGACAGCGGGGCTAGCGGGGCTGGCGGGCCAGGATGCGGAAACAGCCAAACCGCCGAGGTCTCCTCCCCTCCACGCCACCGCACCCGCACCCGGGGCGGGGCCTCCGAGAATCTCCTCCTTCCGGGCGGCACCGCCACCCCTCCAGCGGGCCCCGCGCGTCGCCCTCGGTGCCAGCAGCCCTGGGGTCCCCAGCACCCCGCACCCCGCGCTCCCCTGCCCCCTCCTCCCCGCCGGCCCGGGCCCGTGCGACCACTGCCGAGCCCTGGAGAAAGGCCGGTGCCGCAGACTGTGCGCCACCAAGTCCCAGCGGGGGCGAGCGCGGGGGAACGGTTGGGGGAAGGGGCTGCGGGAGGCGGCCACGCGCCACTCACGCGTCGAACTTGTTGTTCATCCTCTCGCCGCCGCCGTCGCCACTACCTCACAGAGTGACTTCCGTTCTGCCTGGTCCCTTCGGCCAGGGCCCGGCTACTTCCGGTTGCGCGTGGCTCAGCGGAACATCGGCGCGCAGGTCCGGAGCGGGACAGTTTTCCCGGTTCGCCGGCTCAGGGAGGATGCGCGCAGGCGCGGGGAGGATGCGGATTTCGGAGCGGTCGGGGCGACTGTTGGCTGCTCAAGGGCTCTGCGCTTGCTGCCGGGTACAAACCCCGACTCCACCTTCAACGCAGCGGCGTGGTTTGGTGTCTCTCTAAACTTCCCTAGGCGGGTCCCGTTGGTACTGCTGCACCGTAGTGCCGACCCACCTCTGCGGGTTGCCGCGTGAATTCCCGAGTGACCGGCGCGAGACACAGGAACCCCCGATAAATGGCAGCATGATTGCCCCAGGGACATCACACATAATCGAATAAATAAAATGAACCTGCTGGCAATGGAGCCCCAAAGCTAACAACCTGGCTTGGGGGAGGACATATTTCCCAGGTCCCCTCTCCCCCACGTGTTCCACTGTCAGGACTTTAGGTGGCACTTTAACAGTTTTGAGTCACTATTATCCCCACCTTTGATCCTGTGGTGAGGATAAGAAACCAACACCTGTGTCCGTATTTACAGATGGGGAAGCAAGCTTAGGAGGCATAAGTGACTGGCCCCCTGGGCACCAGCAGAACTCAGGCCCCACTGTACTTAGAGCAGGCCGTGCCTCTACCCTAGAAAGACCTCAGCTGATCATCTTATCTCCTGATAAGTGGGGCCAAACGAGTCTGATCAGGGTCTCCTGGAAGGCAGAGCCCAGTGGCTCTTTGTTAATGCCTAGCTTCCCGCCCAGCTCTTCCTTTGCTTAACCATGCTTTGGAACCAGTGCGAAGGCCCCGGCTTTAGAGAAGAGTGGGAAGAAGGTCCATTTTTCAGGTCATAGAATCTTTGTTAGAGTGTCTGAGATTAGGGCAGATTCAGGAATTCTGAGCTCTGAACCTCCCTGAATCACCAGTGTTCTGGGGGAGTCCCTCTTACTCTGGGCCCAAATTTGCCCATATAGCACCAGGGGGAATAATGACTCCTTCCTGTCTGCGATGCTGTGAGGAACTGTTTTGAATGAAAAAAGATAACACAACTTGAGCAATTTTTTGTGATCAGTGACAAAAAAGGCACATGAGTGGACAGTCATTGCTGCAGGTGGCTGTCGGGTGCTTATAGCACCCATGAACAGGGAGCCACATGCCAGCTGGGCTGCCACCCTTCTTTTGAGAGGGCTCTTCACACCTGTCTTGATTTGCCTTGCTTCAGGGAAGACTCATCATCCAGCTGAGGCATGATACAAAACAGAGTCTTTAGGCCCTCACCATGATGGGGGCTGATGCTATGCTGGAGAGAGACAGGAGTGAGCTAAGCAGAGGAGTGGTTAGTGCCAGGGCCATCTAGCTGATGTCACATGGGTGCCAACCCCAGCAACGCGCCCTGACCACAGCCTACCCCCAACCACTCCAGGACTCCAACTCAGTCTCTTTATTTCCCCAGCTCTTCCCGGGGCAATTTGGCTCACACAGCCCTGAAGGGCACTTTCCCCAAAGTATCCTCATGACCTCAGCAGCAGAGCACAGCTGATAAGACAGGATGACCCACAAATATGACTCTCCTGTGTCCAGCAGCCATTGGTTGACTCAGTCTGGTGGGGGCAGGTAGGGGCGGGGGTCTCCAGGGAATGGCTGGGCAGGCACCCGGTTGTAGTGGGCCATGAGGAAGATGCCAGTAGTGCCACAGATGAAGAGCGAGAGCATGGCCAGGAAGCAGACGCGGTCCAGCACGCGGCCCACCAGGAACCACTCCTCATTCCCCTGAGGTCAGGAGCGGAGGAGAGGTGACTATGGTGGCACCCAGCCTGCCCTAGCTCCCTCTTCTGTCCTTAGGCCTCCATTCTCCACATCCTTGGGTACTTCTCACCCCAGGCTCCAGCCTGCCTTCTTCCATGGTCCCTCTCCCTGAGGGCCCTCCTCCTCCCTGGTCCTAGCTCTGTCTGTTTCCACGCACTGCTCTATCGTGGACATCCTGCTCGCCGTCCCCCATCTTATGCTCATGTGTCCTGGACACCCCACCCGTCCTAGCCTCACGCAGCTTACGCTGTCAAAGTGAGTCTGCTGGTGCCGGGCGCGGGCAATGAGGTTGCAGGCGCGCACACAGGCCTGGATGGCTGGGGCGGCCTGTTTCAGGCTGCCACAAAACTCCTGGCTCTGGCCTGGCTCTAGGCCTTTCTCTGATGGGGAGAGAAAGTAAAGGGCAAGGCCATTCTCCAATGGGGTTCCTCAGAGAGTAGACGGAGGAGAAATAAGCAGAGAGGTTGGTATTTCCTTAGAAACCCCAGCCCCTCTCTCTCCAGCTTGGACACTTGTCCAACACTCATCTACTGTACCCAGCTCCCCAGCTGAAGTCCCTGGGCAGGAGTGTCCCCAGTGGCACTCTAGGCCTCACCTAGCTTCTCCAGCGCTGCCCTCACCAGCCCATTGCGCTGCCGCTGCCGGAAGAGGAGTTCACTGCGTGGCAGGCAGAGGGCCACCTCCTCCCCAGCCGTGATGGACCACCCTGAGGAGGAGCCATTCTGGAGCCTGTGCTGAGTGTCCTGCATAGTGGGTGGAGCCAGTGGCCGCACATGCATCCTCAGCAGCTGTGGCAGGAGCCGCAGGAACACCTGCAGAGGGTGTTGCTCTGGGTGGCTTAGCTTGGACAGCCAGGCTGAGCTCCAGAGCTAAAGCCAGAGGCTTGCATGAAAGACTCATGCTGCCAGGTCTTGGAGGCAGCACATGAGGGGCAGTGACCTGGCCCTGGTACAGCGTGGCTGTTCTATCCTGAACATGGACACCGAGGCCCCAAACTTTTGGGCATATCAGAATCACCAGGGTGCTTGTTACAAACACAGATTCCTGCCCCTGTCCCCTAGGCCTGCTCTTCTGGTCTAGGATGCCTGGGTGCCTGGAAGTCTATATGTGTAACAAGGGCCCAGCCATCTGCTCCAGGTGGACACACAGATTCTGAATCAGACTTCTTCCTCAATTTTCTGGCTGTATAATCTTGGGCAAGCTACTTAACTGCTCTGAGCCTTGTTTTCTCATCTGTTAAATGGAAATGATACTAATATCCACTTAATAGGGGTTTCATGAAGATTAAGTAAACTCATCTTTGTAATTTCCCTGTCATCATCATCACCCATCCATCCATCCATCCATTTTGGCACATTCTTGAGGGTACATAGAGGATGGATTTGCTGCTGGATATAACCAGGGACAGGCACAAAGGTTAGCGCTTGTGAATGGGCTGGACAGGAAGATGCTGGGGTGGGCGGGGAGAGGCCTTACCTTTCGGACCCCTCGAGCCATGGAGTGTGTGTGAGGGGACCTCAAGGACACGTTGAGCACCACCACAGCATTCACAACAATGAGGATGGTCCCCACCATGAGGAAGGTCAGATACCTGTCAGGAGCAGGTGGGCAAGGGCTGGGTGGTCCTCACGCACCCTGTGGCCAGACTCCCCCCACCGTGAGGGGCTGCTCCCCTCAGGTCCCCTGGCAGAGGGTGGTGGGTGGAGGGATGGCAGGAGGGCAATGCTGGGGGTCTCGAGAGGGAGGGGAGGGTGGGCAGGAGTCAGGAATGGCCTTACTTGCTGATGAGTGGCACCGCCTGTGAGGTCTCAGGTACCTTCTTGGCCACCAGGAAGAGGAAGACGGTCTGGGCCAGGAGCACGTTGATGGCCACTGTGCACTTCTGGCCGCCCGCTGACCATGACCAAAAGGCCCTCAGAGCAGGTCTCCCCCTCCCTCCTCCCTCCTGCCCTCAGAGGAACCCCTCACCCCACAAGGAGTCCCTGCTCCTGCTCCTTGGTCATGGTGCTGCTCTGTGTCCTGGGCAGGGCCTTCCCTAGCCTCCCAGTGTCCCCTGTGCTGGACAAGGGCATGCTCCCTCCCACAGGTTCCAGGTACCCTTGGCAGGCAGGAAGTAGATAAGAATGGCCACAGAGGAAATGAGCACGCAGGGAGCAATGATGTTGATGACGTAGAACAGGGGCTTGCGCTGGATGAGCAGGTAGAACACCACCTTCTGGTGGCCTGCCTCCTCGGCTGGTGCCTCTGTGTCCAGCAGCATCTTGGCTGGACGGTGCTGGATGGCCCACTCTCCGTTCTCTATAGATGGGTGAGCAGGGGTGGGCACGTCGAGGGACACCAGTGGTGTGGGACTGGATATTGACCCTCCTCCTTCCAAAATGGGAGTAATTATCCCAAAAGTCAGAATTTCATTGAATCTTTCAAGAATGTTCTTTGTGGGCTGCTGTGGTTTTCATCTTGAGCCCCACTGAAGGGCCTGGCCTTGGTCTGGCCTTGACCCCTCAGCCACATCTGGTGGGGGCTCTGCAGGTTTAGGTTACCTGTGAAGGCCTCAGGGTCGATGAAGATCCACTCAATGGTCTGGCCACCTTCCTGACTCAGCTGCAGGTTGATCTCACTGGTGCTGTAGGTCTGAGACCTGGGGACACAGAGGGCAAACCCATAAATGAGAGCAAAGAGACCCACCCGCAAAGTCATAGACCTGGCCATCTGAGGGCAGCAGTGGGCATTTGGCTTCAAAAAGTTCAGCTCCGCGCTCCCGGGTTCTCCATAAAGCCCTGGTTGTGAGGGTGGAGAGGGGGAACATGGGCTTTTTAGGGACCAGGATGTTTGAGTCAAAGGGCCAGGGGCCTGCTGTTCCATGCTGTCGTCTGGCTAAAGTGCTCAGGGCCACTCTGTGCTTGTCCCTCTAGCTGCCACCAGCAATTATACCATAGAGGATGTGTGCCTGCCCAAGGGGCCCTCTCAGGTCTGATTATTGAAGAGCCCTCCCTGCCAGATTTCCCTGCAAAAAGACCACTTGTCTAAAACACAGGAAAACCTCCCGCAGGCCCCACTCCCACTCTTATGGAGACAGAACTGAGACCCAGAACTCCCCAGATGTGGTTTGGTCATGTAGAGCCTTTGGCCCTGGTTCCTGGCCTGAATTCCCTCTTGGGACAGCCCCCACGTGGTGGTGGTGCTGTGGGTGCCCAGGCATGCAGGTCACTTTCTGCCCACCCTGCTCCTCACCCGGGGTCCCCAGCCCCAGAGGTTGATTTACCAGCTTGAAGCACAGGCTGGGAAAGCGAGGCAGTGAAGGAGGTGAGTGAGAGGTCTGGGCACCTTCAGGCGTCTCTACCTGAGGTGAGCACAGAGTCCTGGGAGCGATGGAGCCTGGTCCCTGCCCTCTAGGGGACCCCAGAACACTTGTTCCCCACCCCGGGCCCCTCTCAGAGCAGCTCCTTGAATCTCCCCCACCCCATAACTGTCCTCACTGGAAGACGAGGGAGCAGTTCTGCCAGTCGAAGGGGAAGTAGGTGACAGAGATGGAGCAGGAAGAACGGAAGATGGCAGGTGGCAGCCAGTAAATACAGCCATCAGGGGACACCAGCACATTGCAGTAGAGGGCCACCTCGAAGACGCCATCCACGCTGTGGGCACAGGCCAGGCCAACACTGTGGGTTCAGACCTCAACAGCCCAGGCAGAGACCCCAGAGCCCAATCCAGCCCTCTGTCCCATGTGAATGGGGACCTGGAGACACCAACATCCCCAACCTGCCATACCCCTCACAGATCCTTGCCTTGAACCCCTGCTGCTCCCCAGCAACTTCCCCAACCCAGACAGACTTCCTCCAGGCCCACCCTGGTGTCTGCTTCTCTTCTGTGATTATTAATAACAGCAACAGCAATAATAGCATTTAACACTGTTACTTTCTTATGATGGACCCTGTCATTGGCCCCAGGTTACAAGGAGGTGGCCCAGCCCAGCAGGACAGAGTCAGGTGTATAGTCAGGTCTGCTGGCCCAGAGTCCATGCCAGCTGAGGAGGGGGCTGCCCCAAGACCTGCTCATCGAGTTCTTCCCTAGCCCGCCCCCGCCCGCACAGCTGCTCTGCACCCCCACCCCCACCCGGCGTCTCTTCCCACAGTGTCCTTGTTCAGTTGAGCTCTGGCCTGGCATCCTTTCCCCCACCCCTGCCCATGCCCCCTGCTCACTTGTTCTCCAGCACGATATCCGGCCGCCACACCATGGTGGATGGCACCCTCAGCACCCACAGGCCTTCATAGTTTTGTGGGTCCCAGCGCAGGCGATAGTCACACCACTGCTGCAGGGAGAGGGGCAGCTGCCAGGCCTTTGCTGTCGCCTGCACAGAGCCGGGAAGGGAAGAACAGCCCAGGGCCTTGGGGTAGGGACACTGATACACAGGAGGGCAGCATGGTGGCCTCTTACCATCTCTATCCAGACATTGGTGGTGAGGGCCTCCTCTCGCTCATTCTAGGGGTGCAAAATGGAGGTGAGTCCCTCATGCCCGCCCTTCCCCTTGCTATTCCCAGAGGTCATTGGTGGAACCGAGAGGCCCCAGCCCCTCGAGCAGTGCCCCCCACCAGGGGAGTTTCCTGACCCTGACAGCCCCTCACCCCCGTCCTTCCTTCCTCCTGGGTGCTGGAACCAAGCCCTCTTCTCCCCAGCATTTCCCTCCCTTGGCTCACCAGGGAGACGAGGTTAGTGAGTGTGAGCTTCAGGCTGACATTGACGACGTCTGAGTCACGCTCTGCGGGCCGTAGGTGGGGGTCATAGCTGTGCATCAGATCAGCAAGCAGGCGTGCCTCCTGGTTCCGGCCCTGGGCCCCTACAACAGACAGCAGGAACCTTGACAGCCCTCCAGACCCTCTGTCCTCCAAGGCTTTGGATCTCCGCTCTGGGCACCCCCAGACCCAGATTCCCCTATCTACCCGTGTGGACAACCAGCAGTGCCAGCAGTGCCAGCAGGAACAGCAGCCCCTGGCCTCCAAGCATGGTGCCTCTGCTCTCTCCAGTGACCCAGTGACGGGGATGGGACAGCAGCTCCTCAAGTCCGGGGCAGAGGGAGGGAGAGAGAGATGGGCTTGGGTGTCATGTGACAGCCTGTACTCCCACCCCGGCCAGCTGTCTGACCACAGCACTGTCAGCTGTCCAGGATGCTCACAATGCTGGGCTCAGGTTACCTGGGCCCCCAGATGGCGAGGGGGGCTGTCTGTCCCAACAGAGATGAGCACTCCATCCCCACCCTCGAACACGGATGGCCCAACCCCAACCCTGTTTTCCAGGAGGGATTCAGGACCAGGAAGAGATGAGTGTGGGACAGAAAGCAGGTTGCCCTCCTGCTCGCTCCAGGGCAGGTCTCTCCATGAGCTGCTCTCTGTACATGAGAAGCTCTCTCTCTCCATGAGAAGCTCTCTGTACATGAGCTTCTCTGTGACATGCTTGAGGACCCCAAATCTCTGCCACCAACATTACATCTTTGTGGGCCACTCCACTGCTCTGAGACACTAAGAGCAGAGGAGGGCAAAGTGCCCAGGAGAAAGCCCACAGCTTTGGCAGTAGGCCACTGTCAGGTCCTCTGTGCCCTGAGACATGGGACACAGACCTGGCAAGCTGTGAAATCAGAGGGTCGAGAAGGGTCTGGAGCTCAGGGCTCTTGGGACTAGGACAGCTTCTGAGTAGGGGCTCCTCAGTGGAGCTCAGCATTTGTTACATCATCCAACAGACTATGGAGGTTCCTGCATGTGGCAGGCACAGCGTGAGGCTGGAGAGACCCAGGGGTGTGTCCCAGTAGCTTTAAGAACTCATGGCCCACTGAGGCAGCGACAAAAATTGAGATCATATCCCCCAGAGCCAGATGAAGGGACCTAGAGGGCAAAGAGGGTGAGAAAACGAGCCTCATCTACTTTGTGGTTTGTGGCAGAAAGGGCAGGGCTGGGGCTGCAGCCATGCTCCAGCCACCTGCCTGTGGCCATCTATTCCAAGCAGATGGGTCACCATGTCTCAGTACAAGGGCAAGAAGGAAAATCCAGGAGCCCACAAGTGCCATGACACTTCAAGCTGCTCATGGTGTCCTTGGGGACAGGGCGATGGAGGCCTCTAGATGCAGGATGTTGCCTGTGGCCCTTTAGTGTGCTGGAAAACTGGAAGTCAGGCCCACCCTGGGAGACCCAAGAGGTTGGCTCAGAACCCAGCCCCCACAGGGCCTCTGGTCCCTCCTGTGGGGGATGGCGGTGGCAGCTCCTGTCTTCCCCAGCCGTCTCCGGCCCGGCTTGCTTCTCTACCATGTTACCTCATGGGCAGCCTGTCAGCTGTCCTTGTGGTCACACATGCTCCTCCTGGCCCTCCTGCTTCTTCCTTTTTAAAATTTTCTTCCTTTCTTTCTTTCAAGTGTGTTGGGAGGTCAGGGGGTGCTGGGGATTTGACCCAAGGGCACTTTTCCACGGAGCTACATTCACAGATCTTCAAATTGTATTTTGAGACAGGGTCTTGCCAAGTGGGCAAGTCTGGCCTAGAACTCAACTCCTCCTGCCTCAGCCTTCTGAAGTGCTTTGCTCTCACTGAGCATCTGTCTGTGAAACCCACTTCCCCTGGAGTTTCCAAAGCTAACGGCCCCTTTCCACCTCTGAGAACTCTGGCCTCCATCTGTTGCCTCCCTGGGCCTCAGGCTCAATTTCTCTCCTCTTCTGCAGAGCAGGATCTCCACCTCTCTGCTCCCCTCCAAGCCCACCCTTGCCAAAGACCATCAACGGCCTCTATGGTCAGGCAGCAGTGCTGAGGCGCAGGGGCCAGGCAGATGCTATCTCACCGCCCTTCCTCATAGCGTCTGGAGAGACCAGCACAGAGACTGGATCCTGCGCTGCTAGGAATGGCACTGCCTCTCCTGTTTAGCCCCCTCTTTGCTCTGGAGGAGAGAGCTGAGAAGGTCCTTGGTGCTTAGGAGGGTGAGTCCTCTGTGAGGGGCAGCCGTGCCTGATGGGGAGGGCCCACTTGGAGAAAATCACCAGTGGGCACTGCACTGCCTAACAGCTGCTTCTCCTGCTCGGTGGAAGGAGCCTATTACAGAGGCTGGAAAACTAGAGTCGTCCCTTAGTGTCCCCAGGACTCTCCTAGACACCCAACCTGCCCCTGCTCCTGTGGCTCATGTAAGACGATGTAGTATTTACACATAACCTAGGTAATCCTCCCATGGGCTGCCCATCATCTCCAGATTGCTTATAACACCTCGTACAGCATGGATGTTGTGCAAATGTTTGTTAAGCTGTATCGTTTAAGGAGTGACAAGAAAACAAGTCTGTGTGTATGTAGTATAGACAGATTTTTTTTTTTTGGTCCCAAATATTTTCAGTCCATGGCTGGTTGAATCCACAGATGCCAAACCCATGGCAATGGTTATGGAGGTTGACTGTGCTTGTCTTCCAGGCTCCCTTGCAGAATAGAGGTGTTTTGACCAATGGGATGCTGTGGGACTTCGTGATGAACACTGCTTCCTGATAAAAACAGTGAGAAATGTCTGGCCACTTTGCTACCTGAACATAGATGTGAAGGGTGGAGGTGTGGCAGTCAGCGTGCAATCTGAGGCAACAAGCACAAGGGATAAGCCCATGTGCTATAGAGACGGGAGCCTGGGCCCTGATAGCTTTGTTGGACTGCTGAGCCAGTGCAGCCACCAGTGTCCCTGGACTCCTAGTATGGAGAAGGAGGGAAGCTTATTTTTTTAAAGCTCTGGCTACGGCTCACTGGGCTTTCTGTTCCTTGCAGCCCAGGGCATTCTTCACTGATTCCTCACCCTTTGAAAGTGGTAGGTGACCCGGCTGGCCTGGAGAGAGTACAGGGACACCTTTTGGCTTCCAGAGAAACTGCCCCTGGATGTGACATCCTGACAGAGAAGGAGATGAAGTGCCATGTCAACCAGTGTGGACCAGTCCTGACTGATACCTGGGGTGCTGCTGGTGGAAATGGTGCAAAACACACCCTTGGCTGGGTGAGGCATTTTGGGGTTGTCTTCTGTGGAAGGTCCACAGTCACCTGAGCAGGTGACCCAGCTGAAGGCACGGGTGGCTTGACAAAGACCCATTGCCAACAGCGCCACCGTGTGGTCAGGGGAAGCACTGAACATGGTGGAGGGCCCTCCGTGCGGGGAAGTCCTGGACTTCCTGCTTGGCTGACCTGTGTGAGTTTAAACTGGTTTTCTTATTCAGAGGAGAAAATTAAAGATTTGCACTGTGATTTTGTGGAAGGCAGAAGTAACTAGGGTCAGCTTTGGCTTTAAAGGGTTTTCTTTTTCTTCGGTTACATTTAAATATGAAGAACCCCTCCTGTGGCCTGCTGAGTCACCAGTCCCCTCTGAGGGAGATGGCCTGAGCTCTGACGCCCTGAAGCCTGTACCTGAAGAGGAGTAATTGGCCCACTGTACCCTATTCCTGTCCTCTTCCTGTTACTGTGCAGGCTTTGATGCAGGAGACCTGGGTACAGTTCACTCATGGGGCCCCCTGAGGCCCACAAATGAAGATAACCACTCTTTACATTTACAGGATTGACCACCCCTTAAATTTAAGTAAGTTCTAGCCGGGCGTAATCCCAGCACTCAGAGAGGCTGAGACAGGAGAATCATGAGTTCAAAGCCAGCCTCAGCAACGGCGAGGCTCTAAGCAACTCAGTGAGACCCTTTCTCTACATAAAACACAAAATAGGGCTGAGGATGTGGCTCAGTGGTTGAGTACCCCTGAGTTCAATCCCTGGTACCAAAAAAAAAAAAAATTTAAGTACCTTCTGTCCTACTAGCAAATTCACCTTTCCCAAAACTCTGTGTGTAGGGCTTATTACACACACATTTTACGGATGAGAAAACTGAGGCTACAAGCTGAGTTGCAACTCCGTCAAGGTCATACTCCTTGTGTCACAAATTATCCCAGACTCTGTCACCTACAACAACAAACATTTATTATTGCACACTGTTTCTGAGTGTTTGGAATCCAGGAGCAGCTCAGCTGGGTGGTTCTGGCTCAGGGACTTTTATGAGGCTGTGATATCTGGAGGCCCCACCGGGACAAAAGGATCCACTTTCAAGTTCACTCCCGTGGCCGTTGGCCAGAGGCCTCTGTTCTCTGCCATGCGGGCGTCTCCACAGGGCCTCAGCATCCCTGTTGGCTTCCCAGAGCGTTACTGTGAGTGAGACAGGACCTGCCTAATCCCGGAAGTGACATACCATCTCTTCCACCTCACTCTGTTGATTACACACACTGACAAAGTTCCGGGTGGATGGGACTGCACAGGGGCGTCAATGCCAGGAGGTGGGAGTTGCTGGCCCATCTTGGGGGTGGGCTAACCACAGGCCCACAACTCCTAGTTCCTATAGCCTCAGCCCTTGGCATAGGACACAGTGGGGCTCCCTTTGGGAGAGGATTGCCACATTTAGCCAATAAAAGTACAAGATACCCAGTTAGATATGAATTTCAGATTAAAAAATGAATAATTGCTTAGAATAAACATGTCCCAAATATTGCCTGGCAACCCTACTGTGGGCAGAAGGAGCAGGTACTCGGGGTGACACGCATTCCAGGGGCGTCTGAGTTCTGGTGCTCTGGGATTGTGCATGTGACCTCAGGATGACCAGGACCCTGGTGGATGCCAAGCCCAACCCTCTGACACCAGCCCTCAGCTTCCCACAGAGACCCATAGTGGCCACGGCAGAAAGGACTAGAAAGATCACACTGGACCCTGCTGCTCCCACCCTGCAGAAAACGTACTTCCCCAGGCCATGGAGAGAGGAAGATGCCCACCCTCAGCCCCATGTGGGCCTTCAAAAGCCCAAGCTGAAGGTGGGGGAGGCAGGGGACGCAGCAGGCACGGTCCCGGAGTCCTGCCAGCTCTGCCCCTCGGGCAGGGGGAAGCAGGGAAGGACACTGTCTGTAGGGCCCTCACAGCTCTCTGTCCATAAGGCTGGCCACAGTGACACCCTCCCTGGTCCCTGAGCAAGCCTTCTGCCTCCCCCCAAACACTCCAGCCTACACCCACCCTCAGCCCACCTCAGGTGGCTCCTGCTCTTGAGGAGGGGCTGCTTCTGGCATTGCCTTGACCTTGGCCTCAGCCTTGGGACAAGCAGATGCAGCTCAGGGACTGAACTGGCCTCTCCTCTCTGACTCACTGTCCACAAAGCTCCCCAGTGGGCCTACCCTAGATGAAGCGCTTGTCCTTCAGGTCGTAGGAGAAGGGATCCCCAGGGAAAGGCTGGGGTGGAGGCTGGTTGTAGGCGCCCTGCAGGAAGATCCAGGCCGTGCCTATCACCATGACGGGGGTGACCACACACAGGCAGAGGCGGTCCACTGTGCGGGCCACCTGGTTCCAGCTGTCCTTCTCCTGGAGGAGGGCAGACACCATGGGGTGAGGAGGGCCCTCAGACTGCAGGTCCACACCTTCAAGCCAGGGTCCAGCAACAGAGGTGGCAGCCCGGTCTCCACGTGTCTGTGGGGACATCTCGGGCTGACAGCACATAGGATGGGATGAGATGAGCTGGCATTGTCCGCAGCAAGGGCCTAGGCCTCTGTGCTGCTAAGGTGTGCTGGACAGTTTTCCTTCTCTGGGAGAATATATGCTTGGGAGCCTGCACCCACCATGGACTCCCGCATCTAAGGTGGTGTATGTATGTGAGGGGAACTGTGCCCTCCTCAGGCAGGACACACTTGATCAGTGCACTACATGAACACCTGTGTGTTGCAACCCGGTGGCCGCGCACCTCATTGTAATTGTTCTGATCTTTCATGTGGTTAACGATGAAGTTTGCCCCATCCACAGCGGGCTTCAGTTCATTGAAGAGCTCCTGCTGGGCTTGCTCAGAGCTTGCTGGGGGCTTGCCTGTAGACATGGGCCCAAGAGGGTGTGTGAGGCCTGCCCCTCCCCCCTTCCACAGATGGCCCATGCCCCAAAGCCACCAAGGACCCACGTGCAGTGGTGAGGCGCCGGGCCAGCCCATGCCGCTCTGACTGCTTCTCAAACATGAGGTCACTGCGGGACTTGAGGGAGAAGTACTCCTCCGCCTTGGAGATGTAGCCCAGGGAGCTGCTCCTGCGGATCAAGGCCCCAGGGCTGGGCCCGTCCTCGGCCGGGCGGGACATGTGCAGGAGCTCTGGCAAAGTCTCCAGGAAGAGCTTCGGTGGCCAAGAGCATACAAGACAAGTTGCTTCACAAATGCGGGCCGGCCATTGCACATCCTCATATTTGTCCCTCCCATTTCTGATGGCCACAAGCTGCTTCCTAGTCCGACCCTGTCATTGGTTTCCCTGATGCCCTACTGATGGACACTTAGGTCACTTCCAATTTTCCCTCATTACTCACAGCACAGAGCAGAACATAGTCACTGAAAATACATACTAAAAGCAAAAAAGTAAGATAAATGCCCCAAATGCTGAGTTCTTCCCTTTAAATGCTTAGAGATGAAAAGAATTGCTAAGCTACCCTTAGCTGTCCCAGAATGGTCTGCTGGCACTACAGTGCCCAAGAGGCAAGGGCAGCCCTGTCCTGAGCACCTGGACCCCAGTCTCCACCTTCTTCTTGTTTCTTTCTTTCTTTTCTTTTTCTTTCTTTTTTCTTTTCTTTTTTTTTTGGAACTGGGAATTGAACTCAGGGATGCTTTACCCCTGAGCTATATCCCTACCCCTTTTTGTTTTGAGACAGGGTCTCGCTAAGTTGCCCAAGCTGGCCTTGACCTTGTGATCCTCCTGCCTCAGACTTGTGAGTAGCTGGGATTAGAGGCACGCACCACTGTGCCTGACAGCCAGATAATTTGGGGGGGGTACTGGAGATTGAACTCAGGGGCACTCGACTACTGAGCCACACCCCCAGCCCTATTTTGTGTTTTATGTAGAGACAGGGTCTCACTGAGTTGCTTAGCGCCTCACTGTTGCTGAGGCTGGCTTTGAACTCACGATTCTCCTGTCTCAGCCTCCCTAAGTGCTGGGATTACAGGCTTGCGCCACCGCACCCGGCTCAGCCAGATAAATATTTACAGTTGCATTCAGTGGTGTAGTCACCACCCAGATGCAGTAGCAAACATTATCCCCAAAAGGTGCCCCTCTCTCAATTCCTTCCCACCCTGAGGAAGCCACCATCCTGACTTCTATCATTCAAGACTGGTCTCGAAGGGCTGCAGATGCAGCTCAGTGGTACAGGGCTTGCCTAGCACGCGTGAAGGAAGCCCTGGGTCCAACTCCTACTGCCACAAGAGAAAAAGAAAAAGGCTGTTTTTGCAGGGACAGCCTGCAGCGAGGCTGGTGTGACCCTGTGTCTTTACCCTTCTCCTGAGCTTGGCCTTGCACGATTTCCAGCTGTTGGCTGTTGCCAACTCACCTTCTTGACCCCCTCGGACAGCACATGAGTGCTGGGTGTTCGGAAGTGGATGTTTAGGGTGACGACACAGAGCACCACCACCATGGTAACCAGGATCATGCCAAAGAGCAGGAACCTGTGGGCGACAGGCAGCCTGGAACCCTGGGGGCGGCAGGGTGTGCAGGGCAGGGTTGGGCATGGGTGAAGCCAAGCATGGACCACACTCACTTGCCAATAAGGGGGATGGCCATGGATGTGGCGGGCAGCCGCTTGGAGATGAGCAGCAGGAAGACAGACTGGGCCAGGAGCACCGAGATGGCCACGGACGTCTTCTCACCGCCTGGAGAGGCAGACTTGACTGGAATCCCAGACCTCCAGCCTATAGGGCCCCCCGGCAGTGGCTCCTGCCACCACCGTTCACAATGCCATGGTGCCTGATAAGCATCACAGGTTATGGCTCTGCAGTGCCTGGGTTCAAATCCCAGCTCTGCCACTTACTAGCAGAACAACCTGGAACAAGTAGCCTAACTTCTCTGTGCCTGTTGTCTCAACTGTTCAACATGGTGAGAGTGTTTATCAGCACCAGGCAAGTGCTGAACAAATGCTAACTGTTGCCAGGTGTTGTGGCACACATCTATAATCTCAGTGACTGGGGAGGCTGAGACAGGAGGATAGCAAGGTCAAGGCTGGCCTCAGTAACTTAGCGAGATCCTGTTTCAAAATAAAAAACAAAAAGGGTGCTGGGGTTGTGGCTCAGTGGCAGAGTGCTTGCCTCGCATATGTGAAGCACTGGGTTCGACCCTCGCACCACATTAAAAAAAAAACAATAAATAAACAAAACAAAAATATATATAAAAAATTCAAAGATAAAAAAAAAAAGGGCCGGGAGAGTAGCACAGTGGTACAGCACCCCTGGGTTCCATCCCCAGCACCACAAACAAAATAAACCCCCAAACACTAGCTATCACTGTTAGCCCAGCCCCTGACACCCCACTACCCTTCAGAAGCACGGAGCTTTGTGTGTGGCTCTTGTTCTGAACACTCTGGATGACGCCCGACAGGCCTCCATTCCAGCACAGACCCAGCCAGCACTGCCCTGCCCCTCCCACTGGAGCTCCTGAGCAGGAGGGTCACGTGCTCCAGCCCAGCCCCTCCCCACCTGCACCAGCTCCCTCAGTGGTCCAGCCTGGCCCAGCTCCGCCTCCTCCAGGAACCCCACCCCCACCATTAGAAGGGCTCCCCAGTAGGGCCACTGCCCAGGCTGCAGCTACACCCTCTGCCACAGGCTGGCCTGGGTGGCCCATGGTGAATGTCCTGACATTGTAACCTGGAGCCACATGAGCCAGGCCGATTTTCTGCCCCCTCATCCCAGCTTCCTAGAGGCCCCCTTGCCTACTCGCTGGGTCAACAGCTGTGGCCTCTTGGATGCCAGGCCCAAGTCCCACAGTGGTGACCCTGACAGGCCTGGGCTCTGCCCTAGCCACTCTCCCTGGGGTCCCTAGGAAGCTTCTCAAGAGAAGCAGAAGTGGGACCCTGCCCTGGGCACTGGGGCTGTCAATGGGCTGTGGAGCCGTCCACCCGCTGGCCTCCTGGCCCTCAGGCCTGGTGCCCCAGGCAGCAGCCTCCAGGAATGACACCTTGTGCCTCCCAGGGGAAGTGAGGGGGCAGGGCTGGAAGGCCTTTGCCCCAATGGCCTCAGGCCTGGCAGTGGGTTGGGGCGTGAAGGCTCACAGTCGGCCGGCAGGTAGAAGACCAGGTTGATCATGAAGGAGATGAGCACGCAGGGCACCAGGATGTTGATGACGTAGAAGAGCGGCTTGCGGCGGATGATGAGGTAGAAGGTGACGTCTTGGCGGCTGGTGCTGTCCAGCGGGGCTCTGGGGTCCACGTTGACCCTGGCTGGCCGGTGCACTATCTCCCACTCCCCATTCTCTGAGGGTGGATGGACATTGACATCTTGGGATTGGGCCAGGTGCAGGGGTCACTGGGGACTAGGGACCTCGGGGACAGATGGAGTGAGCGGGTCCCTGGGGTGCAGGGTCAGAACTGGGGGAGGCATGGAGGTCTCAGGTTCTGTTGGTGGGTGTCTGTCCCTGGGCAGGGGCCTGACAGGCAGTTTCTATCTGTGAAGGGGACATTTTCCTCTGTGACTTTTTTTTTTTTCCTCTCCTTGGATAAAATAGAAGCTGAGGCCACATGGAGCTCAATAAGGAGTTTGTCTCGGTAGATTAAGTGCAGATTAAAGAGATAGAGATAAAAAAGACGTTCCCAGCTATCGGGCATATCAAAAGGAAACTCAGTTGACATCAACCAGGCCACTCCTCCTCCTGGCCTGGATGACCCAGCCTTGGCACAGGCAGGACCCTACGTGCAGGTCTGAGCCTGGTCATAGACGGGGGTGGGGGTAACAGTCACCCCATCTAGCAACACAGCCCACACCTCCACACACCTTAGGGTCTCTAGGCACAGGGAAGACCAACACCCCTCTTGTTGGCCACATTCGTCCTCAGCGACCCCTGCTGAACCCAGAAGAGTATTCTGGCCTGGGCAGGGCGCCGTGGGCTGCTCCTGCTCAGCTCTGCTGCTGGGTGTCTTCATATGGCACTGGGCGCGTGGTCTGCGGGTGGGGTGTGTCTGCCCGGCATGAGTGTTGGAGTCCTAAGTGTGGAGCTGAGAGGTGCCGGTGGGACTTGGGACTGTGTCTGCTGATGTGTGCCGTGGGGGCCTGCCCACACCCTGTGCCGCTCCCAGCACCTGTGAAGCCTGCGGGGTCGATGATGATCCACTCCACCGGGTAGGCGCGGCCATTCTCTTCCTCCTGCTTCAGGCTCAGGGTGATCTCCTTGGCTGTGTACTTGAGTGAGCTGCAGCCAGTGGGCCAGTGAGGTACGAGGGCTCGAACCCAGGGCCACTGGGCAGGGGCGAGGTTCCATCACTCACCTCCTGCAGCCTGCCCAGGGGGCCCTGGGCTGTGGGGGGCTAGGGAAGGGGGCGCACCTGAACTTAAGGGAGCAGTTCTGCCAGTCGAAGGGGAAGTAGGTGACGGAGATGGGGCAGGAGGAGCGGAAGATGGCCGGCGGCAGCCAGTACACATAGCCGGAGTTGAAGACCAGCACGTTGCAGGAGTAGGAAATCTGGAAGGAGCCGTCATTGCTGGGGACAGGGACACGTGTCACTGTGAGCGCCGACCAGCTCAGACCTGGCAGGGTTGGGGAAGGCAGAGGAGCTTGGGGCTGGAGAGACAATGCCTAAGACAGGGAGGGCTCCACCCAACTTATTCTCCAGCACAATCTCTGGAAGCCACAGCATGTCGGGGGGCAGGCGCAGGACACTGATGTTCCCAAATTCTTCGGCATCCCACTGTAGCCGGCTGTCTGTCCAGCCCTGGAAGCCCAATGCCATGTCAGCAGTGGGTTCTGCTGCTGTCCAGCCTTCCCCATCACCCTCACTTCCATCAGGAAAGATTGAACAGGGCCTGGGAGCTGTGACAGATGAGGTCTGGGGGAGGCAGGTAAAAAGTGAGGACTTGGGTTTGTCATGAACAGTAGTACAGGATGTACACTGCACAATGAAGGGAGCTTTATTTCCATTGTGGGCCTATTTCTTTCTCTATTAGGAACTTCTGACAGTTCTGACACTTTTATTAGAGTGTCTTCTAATAAAAATCAGGGCTGAGTGGCAATTTTCCCAAAAAACAATTCTAATCCTCTTGAAATTACCATCAGAGCTGGCAGGGGTCTAGGTGGGGGAGAAGGGCATCTAGACCTGGGGTTTCTCTGTAGGGAGGAGCCAAGCCCTTCTCGAGAACAGTGTCCAGGGCAGACTGGGGATCCCCAAGTGGGAGGGAGCACAGGGGAGCCTAGGCCCTGGACAACCCCCCCGGCCCTGAGTGGGGCATTCTCCTTACGTGCTCTATCCACACGTTGGTGGTGAGGGTCTCCTCCACTTCTTTCTGTAATCAGACAGGAGGGCTCTCTCTCAAAGGGACACATCTCTACCTGCTGCACACATTCACCAGGCACCTAATCTGGCTGCAACCAGGGAACCCTGGCAGCCGGGCCCTCAGGGGTGGGTAGGCATGCCAGAGAGCAGGATGGCAGGCCACTGGAGTGTGTCATGGGTGTGGTGTAGTGACCACATCCCAGAACTGAAGCTGGAGGGGAAGAGGCACCAGGCTTGGAGTGTCAGGAGGCACACAGCAGCAGGGAGAGACAGTGTCTCCTGGGAGGGAAGCTGCCAGAGGTGGGTCTGGGGCTTGAGCTTCCTCCAAGGCAATCCTGGTACCAGAGAAGCTAGCCTCCTTCCCCAGCCCAGCCCAGGAAGGGGCCTCTTACCAGGGAGATGAGGTTGGAGAGGGTGAGGGCCAGCGAGATGTCCACACTCTCCTCTTTGCGGGTCACGGGCCGGAGCTCCTTGTTGTAGCCCTTCTCTGTGAACAGGTGCCGGATCAGCCGCTCCTCCTCGTTCAGGCCCCAGCTGCCTGGGGAGGGCCAAGCATAGGAACTGGGCACTGGGCAGGGGACCCAGAAAGGAAGCAGCTCTGAGGTCCTGTTGGGCCACTGGGCTGGGCTGAACAGAGGGGATCCAACCACTTCCTGGGCATGGGGACCGTGGAGGTCAGCCCTGCACAGGCAGAAGTGACTAAGTGGGAGGGAATTGGGCATGACCCCAAGGAGGGGGTATGCAGCGGGCAGCCCAGGTGGGTGCGTGAGGGACCCGGGGGTAATGTCAACCCTTACCACACACCACCAGGGTGGCCAGCAGCCCCAGTGTCAGCACAGGGCCCTCCATCCTGCCCTCTTGTCGGGTGTCTGCCCTGCCTGTCTGCAGGGCTGTGGAATGAGGACAGAAGGCAGAGGGGACAGGTGCAGGGTGGGGGTGGGGGCCAACGGGAAGAGGCAGCGGAAACGCAATCTGACACCTCAAGGCAGGTGATGAGGGGGTGGGGATGGACAGCCAGGGCCCAGCCCAAGGGTGTGAGCCCGAGATCCCAGCCTAGGACTCTCACAGGGACAAAGAGGGTGGGGGCTGGTGGAGACAGGAAGCACTGGTCAGCCTTGGACAGGGTGGTGACAGGCAGGCCAGCTGCTGCCGCTTGAGAGTATGTGTTCAGAAGGGGGCTTAGCAGCCCCCTTATCCCGTTTCTCTGTGATCTCTGCCAACTGCTCCCAGAAACTAGTCCCTGCTCCGCCCACCCCCAGATCTAATGTCCACCCACTGCTTCCCCAGCCAAGAAAGCTCCAAATCATCTCCATAGAATATAAATAACATTTATTAAAGCAGCAGCAATTCTCTGATGGCACTTCTGGGAAGACCCAGTACCCCAGTGCCAACTGGGGCAGTGAGTTCGTTGGCCTGTTGTGATGATTCCTGCATCCCCCAGCCCTGGGAGCAGAGTCCTCACCACGGCTGCCTGGCAGGGGGAACCTGAGGATTGAGTGGGTGGTGTCCCGTCCTCCCCATCCGGGGGTTCTGGGACTCTCCCTCAGCCAGGGCAGCCAAGCGGAAGGCCTGCAGGGCCTCCACCAACAGCCTGGGGAGGCTGCGAGCCAGTGTGGCCCGCTCCAGGCCCACCAGGCCACTGAAGACCACGTGCCGGCCTCCCAGGCCTGCCCGCACCCAGGCTCTGAAGAGCCCCGTCAGTGTCTTGGAGCCTAGATCTGCCAGCACCTGTAGAGGAAGAAGTGATCAGGGACCCAGAAACCTATGCCCAAGTGGGTAATGGGAGTCAGCCTTCCCTCTAGAATCCAGTCACTAGACTCGTGCCCCACACCCCAGCTTTGCTAATTTCGGGCTCACTCAGCACTCCCATGGTCCCTCACCTGACACCTCTCCACTCCCCGGGTTCACACCCATCATACCCCAGCTCACATACAGTGGTCCCCCCATCCACTTCCCTGGGTCCCCCTGGAACTGGGGCAGGGGCATGCCAGGCTGGGGGCTGGGTCGTGCCTCCTGCTGTGGGGTGAATGACCCTCCTTCCTCCACCCAGATTCAGGGCTGGACTCTGTCCCTCTGTCTGTTCTCAGCATTGGGCCCCCACCATGCCAGCCTTCCCAGGCAACAGTGAAGGAGTCTAGAAAGCCTGGGGACCTACCTCCTGGAAGTTCATGGCCAGGTGCTCTGAAGGGACCTGCAGGATCCAGGCATGAGCCCCCTGAAGGGCAGCCAACTTCTGCCTGAGGGGCTCCAGCCCAGGGCATCCTGCACAGAGGAGAGAGGCTCTGATATAACTGAGCGCACAGCGGCTGCGATCCTGGAGTCGCCCCCCGCCCAGGGTCAGGGTTCCCGGCGGGCAGGCATCCTCCGCACGCTACAGATGGGGAAGCTGAGGATCGGAGAGCTTAAAGGATCACACAAGGAGGGGTATCTGTTTGGCACCGATGAGGGCCCAAAGCCACAATTCTCCGCTAAATCCATCCGTCATACCACTACGAAGGGAAGAGAGTCTGCTGGGTTGCCGGGCGAACTGCTCCTAGCACAGAATTCCCCACCCGGACTCCCTCTGGGCTCGGCCAGCCCCCAGGCTATTCCCCTCGCGAGGGCCGGCAGGGGGCGTCCTTACCGTTCGTCGCCCAGCGCTGCTCGGGCCTCGGCGGCTGGAACCACACTCCTGCAGCCCTTGATCCTGGGGAGAAGCAGGGTTAGGGGACCTCCTCAGCTGGAGACAGCTGCCTCGCCGCTCAGGGCTGGGGCCGGGGGCCTGGGCAGGGCTGGAGGGCACGGGGTACCTGAGTGCAGCCGCTGCTGGAGGACGGGGTGCCTCGGAGGCCCCCGGGGCGACAGAGCCCGGAGAGCCAGCGCGGGGGTCAGACGCCGCAGCCCTGGGCGCGAGCCCAGCAGCTCCTGGGCGCCCCGCAGCAGACCCAGCAGCGTGTGCGCCAGAGAGCGCAACTCTGCGGGAAGGACAAGGGTCTGAGTGGCGGTCAGAGGTGGCCAGGCCTCCAGTCCCAGCCGCTGCCACTGCGGGGGGAACCGACTCACCGCATCGCCGTCGACGCTGAAGGCACTGCTGGTGAGCCAAGCGCGCACAGGCGCCGTCGGATCCCGGGCACCGGCGCGCGTAGAAGGCACAGAGCCGGGCAGCGTCTGCCGGCCGCTCCTCCTGCGGGTCCCAGGTCAGAAGCTCCCTGCAGCTGGGCTCGCGAGTGGAGGAAGCCGCTGCGGGCGGGGCAGGAGCCAGCGCACCCTCAGTTTGCTCCCCCTCCACCCCGAGCAGACCTTTGGGAGCTGGGGCCCCGCGCCAGTGTGAGGAGGGGTCAGGCTTGTCCCAGGGCTGTACTCGGGGCACTCTGGGCAGGAGGGAATTGGAAGGGGGCGCTCACCGCTCATCTGCTCCAGGAGCCAGTCTTTGAACACAGCCACACGTGTGTAGACCCCGGGTTTCCCTGGCTCCCCGCAGCCATCTCCCCAGGAGGTGACTCCAAAGAGTACCTCCCTAGGGTGGGGGCCAGGCTCTGAACAGGTTAGGGGCCCTCCAGAGTCACCCTGGGTACAGGAGCCAAAAGACAGAGCTCACCTCATGCCCTCCATGCCCACCTCACACCTGGCAGGGTATGTGCTCTGAGCTCTTTTGTACCCATTTTAGCTATAAGGACATAATTGCTCAAAGAAACTGAGTGACAGCCTGACCCAGGAGGAAAGGAGGCGATCCTGTCCCTGCGAAGCAGCCCAAACGGAGTCCTCCAATCATCGCGGGCTCATACCTGGCATGAGTCGATGCCCCCCGCCAGGTAACCGGCACAGAGCATGGTGCTGGTGCGCAGCCCTGACCCCAGCGCCCTTTGGCAAGTGTCCGCGCTGAGCAGGGGGACTCGGGCCTCCCTCACCGCTTCAGCTTCAGGCCCGTCTACAGGAAAGAGCAGAAGGGGCTCAGGTTTGGGGGACCCCTCCATTGCCCTTTTTGATTCCTTCCCCTTTCTAAGACTGAGCAATAACTTGCTGTGTTCCCTTACACTCCGGCCTCCCAAACTCCATTCCATCGGCTCTCCCCCCCCCGCCCCCCCCCGCCCCACTCACTCACGCCTTGCCTGCTCAATACCTTCGAAGAGGGCTCCCCAGCCCGCGATGGCGCAGGCGGTGCCGGCTGGGGGCTCCCGGGGCCCCTGGGGCAGGCACACGGGGCGCGCAGGCCCCGCCGGGTTCACCGGCGTCCACAACTGTACCAAGGCCAGGTCATTGTGGAAGGTCTGCGGGTCAAACTGGGGTGGGACGAGGGAGTGGCACAAAGTCAAGGAAGTGTGGGGTTGGGGTCCTGTTTCCAGGTCCGGGCTTGGGGACTGATCTCTCACCTTGGGGTGAGGCAAGATGCGGTTCACTGGCACCTCCTCCGCCTGCTCCCCCCGGGGCCCCTCGGCCAGCATCACAGTCCAGAGAAGCTCATTCGAAGCGCTACAGAATGAGCGGCCGTTGATTAGCAGGAAGGACAGGGACGCAGGAAGCCCCTTGGAGCGCCTGACTCTTACTTAGCACACCCGCACCACCCAGCAACTCGTGTTTTAGGCCGTTTCTCCTCCTGGAGGTAGGGAAAGCGGATCCGGGAGGGGCCGCGTCCCAGAGAAGGCCAAAGTCCTGGGCCGGGGTCTGCACACGGGCCTGACTGGTGCCCGCGCCTTGAACCGGGACAGGCCTCCGCCAGGGGGCAGCAGAGACCGGCTATCTGTCACGTTGTCTGGTAAGTCGGGCCCACCGTTGGGGACTCAGGTCTGCAGGTGCCAGGGAACACCAACATACCCCACGAAGCAATGGGCCGCTGTGAGCACCCAAGACGCTGCCACTAGGACACCGCCGCACAGAGGCTGCCCGCCGAGTTGCAACCTCACTAGCCAGGGCCAGGCCCCAGGGGGAGCCGCACTGCCCCCAACTATGCGGCCATGAGCCCGTGTCACGTTGGCAGCTCGGGGGCGCCTTTCACCACATGACCCTAGAATGGCAGAAGTAACATCGTGAGGGACCACTTCAAGCTGTCCTCACGTACAGGCTCACTCCTGCTCTTGCCCTACCCACTTGAGCCTTTTCAGCCTCACCTGGTTCAGGTGGATCCTGGAGGAGGGGTGCTTGAGGCCTGGGGCTTCCAGGTCCTGCTGAGAAACAGCCCTTTGAACCTCACTGCCACCTTCTTGCTGATCCTCCACCTGGGCAGGGCCTGAGGCCCTCTCCTCCTCCATCCCCCTTTGCACCCCACCGGCTAGCACACAGTTCTCAGCAGCCATGAGCCCCTCACCGGTCACTGGTGAGAGCAGACTGTTCCCAGCCCTGCCTTCTCACACACTGTGCCCCAAGCCTGGCATGCCCTTTCCACGGAGAGAACTCTATAAGTAGTGTCTTGGTTCAGCCCCACCCAGTGTCTGTCCCCAAGGGGATGGAATCTGAAGGTAAGGGATGGGGATGACAGTACAGAGAGCCCAGGGTGAGGGTGCATTCACTGGGGGGGGGGGGCGGGCTGGCCCACCTCTGCACGTGTGCAGTCTGTGTTGGATCTCCATCTCCACTCGCTTCACTGCCCACTGGGCACTCCTCTGGGCAGCCTGCAACGCCTGGGTGCCCTGGGCTGACAGAACTGCTGGGACATGGGACACAAAATTAAGCATGGTTGGGGCAGAGTCTTCGTCTGGTCCTTCTGCCCCAGCCCTGAGCCTTGCCTTGGGAGACCACAGGGCAGCAGGCTGAGCTCCCAGAGGGCCTGGGAGGGTTGGGGTAGGAAGGAGGGAGCACTCCAGGGCCCCAGGTTCAAGCCTCAGAGCAGATGGCCCCAGATTCTCAGCCCAAGATATCTCCCTAATTCAAATAAACTGGGTTGGTATTTCTCAAAAGCACTTTTCCTTAAAAACATAGGAGGAAAATCATTACCCCAAGATATAGGTATGCCAGAACTCAGGCAGATTGACAGCAAGCGATTGGTTCAACTGCCCGCCTTTGGGCCCAGACAGCCAAGGCAGCCTGATGCCCTTTCCTGTATCCTAGGTCTGGAGCCTTCTCCCAGTGCCTCTTGGCATTGCTCGCCAACTGTGATCCTGGGGCCAGCCTGCCTGCCCCTCCCCTCCTTTCCATATCTCAGTTCCTGGTCCCTTCTCTCAGGAGGCGGGCAGAAGTCACCAAAGGCCCTGGTGAATGGGGGAGACAAGTTTACCTTCCACACCAGGAACCCCACTTCCTCTATGCCCCTCCCACCTCAGTCGCTCCCTCAGACCAGCCCAGGCTCACCTTGCAGGGTGCTGGGGGGCAGGCGCATGTACAGTGGGTGCCCATAGGCAGACCAGGGATCTGGGAGGGGTGGTAGCAGCAGCAGCAGCAGCGCAGCCAGCAGCATGGTGACCAGGAGCTGGGGCAGGAGACCCCGTCCTCTTTCCTCCTGGGGCCTAGCCTGCCCGTGCTTATCCTGTCTGCTTCCCACTGCCTTTCTGCCCCTGGGCAAGAATTTTTGTCCTTCAAATCATCTGACCCTCTTCCTTACATCAAAATTCCCCACTTCCCTTGGTCTGTGCCTCACCTGGCCCTTACCTCCTAGGAGCCCGCAGGGAAATGGGGCTCTGGGGGCTATATAGAGGACAGAAGGGGGAGGGCGGCCAGGATTGGGGGAGGGAATGAGGTAGTGGGCTCGACCCTCACCTTTGAAGTCTCATCATTCCGGCTCTGAGCCCCCCTTCTGTCAAAGGAGCCCTTGTTTCTGCGGCTCCATCAAAGGGGCTGAGACAGGGGAGAAGAGCTGACGGTTGGGCCGGGGGCCAGGCAGAGGGGGGCTGATGGGCCGGGGCTGGGGAGGGATCCCCATCTGCCTGTGCCCCCTGAGGAGTCTACAGCTATGCTGGGGGCAGACACTCTCGACGGGAGGAGGGCAAGGGGCGGTGTGGGGGTCCACGGCAGCCCCACCCCCTGAGGAAGCCACTGAGCTTCCAGCCCCTCTGCCCCTAATTGCTTGGCAGCGTCCCTCCCTAGTGTGGCCATTTCTAAAGATGATCAAAGCATCCTAATTAACGCCGTAATTGCCGCTGGGGCTGGTGGGGTGGGAAGAAGCAAAGGCGGGCAGGCGGACGCTGCTGGAGTGGCCCAGAGAGGAAGGCGGGAGATGAAAGGCCCCACAGTGGCCCAGTTCGAGAGCACAGGCCCCAGCAGCTTCTGACGCTCTCCCAGACCCCTGTCCCTGCCTGCTCAGTGTGTCCAGCATTGTTCTCAGTTGCTGTGACCCTGATCTGGCAGGAGGGAATCTTTCAGGAAGGGCCACAAATGGGCAGCTCTCCTGGAATGGAGTCACCACCTGGGGCAGAGTGGTGCCCTTCTGCCCTGCAAAAAGCCCTGGGGCCACAAAAAATACCTGGCACCCCAGTTGGTGCTGGTGAGTGAGCCCAGGGCCACTTTGGTGGGAGTGTTTAAGCACAGGAATTAGTGCATGCTGAGAAGCAGAGCACTGTCAACATTTCCAGCACAGTGGGATGTGTGTCCCCTCCTCACTCCCCAGTCACTACCATATTTCCTAAAGAAAGTGCCCCCGATCAAGAATGCCAGGAAAACACAGTCTAGGTATGGATTGTGTGGATTTTTTTTTTTTTTTTTGGTACCGGGGATTGAACTCAGGGGCACTCGACCACTGAGCCACACCCCCAGCCCTATTTTTGTGTTTATGTAGAGACAGGGTCTCACTGAGTTGCTTAGTGCCTCACTGTTCCTGAGGCTGGCTTTGAACTCGCGATTCTCCTGTCTCAGCCTCCCAAAGTGCTAGGATTATAGGTGTGCACCACCATGCCTGGCTTAGATTTTTTAACGCTGGAAATCACTCATATTCCCTTCAGTCTCTGCCTATCCTGCAGGGTGTCTTTATCCATGATCTTCAAATTCTTGGCAGAGAGAGTGTGAGCTCAACACATTCTGCATTTGCCCCTTCGGCTCCTGAGTCCCTCGGCTGCTTGGATCCCAGCAAAGCCACATGCAAGCCTCCTCCCTGCCTCCCCACCTCCCTTCTGCCAAAACTCCTCTTCAGGGCAGACAGTGAGAGATGCAGCAAGACCAGGAGCTGCGGGCGCTGCTTCCATTCCTCTGCCCTGACTCAGGGGAAGAGCCCTGTCGCTGCCAAAGAAAGATTAGAGCCCTGGCAGCCTGGCTGGCAGTTCTGCCCAAACCCCATCCCTGCATTCTCTGGCTCCTCTGTCCACTTCCTGTTTTCGTGGCTGGGTTCCCTTCTCTCCTCTGTGCATACCCCACCCCCAAGTCTTGGTCATTTCATTCCCACCTCAGGTCACTTCTTAAGGTGGTGTCTAAATCCATGTTATGAAGTCATCTTGTTCACTGTGTGGACATGTGATCCTTGTCTGCTTCTGCCTCTGGGATGTGATGGAACAGGGTCACTGTCCCCATAGTTCCTTTATTCTCTATCACATCACCTTCCACAGAGCAGGCTCTGCGATGTGGAAGGATGCTGAGGGGCCCTTGCCTGTTTAGCGGGTGGAGTCTCACAGTCCAGGTGAGTGGGCCTCAGCAGTTGGCCTGAGACCTCTCCCCAGTGGAGGGCTCAAGACCCCTGTGTGACCCAAGCAGATCTCCACAGCCCCTTTTCCCAAGTGAACAGGAAGGAAGACAGGAGAGAAGAGGCCTCTGCAGCACCACATCTCCCTCCCTTCTCCAGCCAGTGGGAAAGGAGGGCTGGGTCCTCAGAGGAACCAAGGAATTTGCTGGTGAGAGGGAAAGGATGGCATTTCAGTGCCCAGTTGGAGCTCACTGTAGCCAGAGGCTCAACGACCAGAAAGGATTACTGGAGTGGTGTGTGGTGAGGACGGCTGAGTGGCAAAGGAAAGCCTAGGACTCCACTGTGAGGCTCCTGGTCCCTCAGTATTTGCAGAGGGCAATCCCACAGGCCCCACAATTGGCACCAAGTGTGAATGAGACCAGTGGCTTCAGGCCTTTGGGAACCCTGAAGTACGGGGAACAAAACTCAAAATGGTCTGGTGCCTCTGGCTGCACATTGCTAAAATAGACATATCAGGCAGGTGGACTAGCCACAGAATTTGTGGGGATCTCAGTTCAAAATAAAATGCAGGACTTCCAGACCAACACTTAAGATTTTTCAAGACGTAGACAGCAAAGTGTTAAACCAAGGGCAGAGCCTTTCTGAGCACAGGCCTGGTGCCCAGGGGAGCCCTGAGCCAGCCTTCTAGCCACGGTGGCTGGGAACGCAGGCACTCACCTGCCTGCCTAGACAGCAGCCATCAAGCAGCCTTGGGACTCCCTGGCCCAGGCTAGTCAGAAACCCAGTGCTCCTGCCTCTCACCCTACCAACACCCAGAGGAACCCAGGTGATGGAGGGACCCCCACTCATCATCTCATCCCTAACCAGAGCTTCTGAAGCTTGACTGACCTTGGGGGGGCGGGAGAAGCCCTTGGAATCAAGGGAGGAGACACTGATTTCTAGCCCCCAGAGGGAGAAGAGTCTAACCTGCAGGGTGGAGATGGCTTTGAATCCAACCTGATGTCGGGAAGCCCACCAGAAAGGGCTGTCTGACCAGCATGGCACACGGCAGTGCCTGGAAAAATGAAATCATTTCAAATGCCCATAAGCCAGTTAGAGCCACCTGCAGTTGTGAATTTGGTCATTTGCTGACTGCCACAGGGCAGCAGAGCTTGTCTGTTCCACCCCTGTGCTGCCCTCCAACACATACACACACCTGGACTTCAGCCTGACCCTGCGCATGAGCTAAGTGGCCCCTCTCCCCACTAGAGGCTGCTTGTGCCCCCTGGGCCTCAACCTCAGCCCACCCAAAGCAGCTCTTGAGGTCTCCCCTCCTTGCTGACTCCCCTTCTACACAGAGTGTGGGGTGCAGAGCCCAGAAGCCCATTAGGCTTCCATCTCTCCCACCCACACCTGGTCTGTCTGGCCTAGGGCCACCATCCTCGGCAGGCCTGAGCATTCCTCCCCCTGAGTTTGGGTCAGGGAAAGAGAAGCAACATCTGTTCATTTGTTTTAAAGAAATGGGATCTTAGCCGGGCGCGGTGGCTCACGCTTGTAATCCCAGCACTTAGGGAGGCTGAGACAAGAGAATCGCGAGTTCAAAGCCAGCCTCAGCAATGGCGAGGCGCTAAGCAACTCAGTGAGACCCTGTCTCTACATAAAACACAAAATAGGGCTGGGGATGTGGCTCAGGGGTCGAGTGCCCCTGAGTTCAATCCCTGGTACCAA